>BNST01002872.1:0-165893 GCA_019650275.1 Xylocarpus granatum
CTGAAATTAAAATGGCAGCACAAGTGGGAAGTAGTTCTGCCAAGAGAGAGAATTTTTTCAATGTTGATTCCGACTACAAAATCACCACTAAGCTTACTACCTTTCCTCTAAATGGAAGGAATTACTCTACATGGGTGACGAATGCGACAAGGGCCTTACTGGGCATGAGAGTTCTGGGATTTGTTGATGGAGAAATTAATCAACCTAAGGTGGGAGATAAAGAATATGCTGAATGGAGATATGTTGATAATCTTGTCATTACTTGGATTATCAACTCCATTGATCAATCCTTGGTTGGTGCCTTCAACAAAAGCCAAAACTGCCAAAGACCTTTGGAATGCACTTGCTAGAAGGTTCGGAAATCAAGGTAAATCTCTTAAAAGTCTATGAGTTGAGGGAAATCATCACAAATGCCAAGATGAATGGAAGTGATTTCCTTTCCTACTCCAACAAAATCAAGGAAGCATGGGATGAATTGGAGTGTTTGAGGCCGATTACTACCAATGAGGAAGAATTGGAGAAAAGGGCCAATGAAGATCTTGTTTGTTTCCTCTTGGCAGGATTGGGGCCTAGTTTTGGGGACCTTAGGAATCAAATTCTAAGGAATAAGGAGATGCCACCATATGATGATGTGGTGAATATTGTGGATAGGGAATTGATGGCTAGAGAAGCGTTTGATAGAGATGAGCCTAAAATTGAGAAAGGTGCATTTGCGGAGGCAAAAGAAGCAGCAATGGTAACACAAGGGTTGAAAGAAAGCAAAACCATCAAATGTGAAAGATGTGGAAGACTAGGACACATCAAAAGAAATTGTAGGTTTTGTGATCATTGTGGAAAGTTTGGGCATAACAAGGATAAATGTTTTGAGCTTCATCCTCACTTGAAGAAGGAGAATAAAGCCAAAATTTCAGAAGAATTAAACCACACATCAGAGGCAAACTTGTCCACAAACCTCATTGAGCAATTTGCAAAGTTCCTTCAATGTCAAAGGCCAAACACCTCTCAAGGTTTGATCTCTAATTTATCTTTAAATATTGATCCTTGGGTTATAGACTCGGGTGCTACAAATCACATGTTTAGAAGTAAAAATTTAGCTTCTAAAATTGAGTCTATAGGAAAGGATAAAAGGGTGAGTATAGCTAATGGAAAAGATATACCGATTAGTGGTTTAGGACACTTGAATATTTTGTCTAAGCATACTAAAGGTCTTTATATGCCATGTTTTTCTTCAAATTTGTTGTCCGTAAGTAGAATTACTAAAGATTTAGATTGTTATGTTATATTTGAACCTAATAAAGTAACATTTCAGGACATCAAGACCGGACAATTGATTGGTGAGGGAAGAGAGAAAAATGGGCTGTATGTTTTGGAAGATTCAAGCAAAGCCTTTAAAGTAGATAGCAGCAAAATCCAAGAACTTTGGCATGCTAGATTAGGGCATCCTCCTAGTCATATTTTGCAAAAATTAGTTCCTAACTTGAAATTTGATAAGATCAAAGATTGTAGTTCTTGTATTTTAGGAAAACAAACTAAGATACCTTTTGTACAATCTCATCATGAATATAATGATTTATTTGCTTTGGTACATTCTGATTTGTGGACTTCTCCCACTCTATCTCATAAGGGCTTCAAATATTTTGTAACTTTTATAGATCATAAATCTAGGTATACATGGATTTATCTTATTAAAAGGAAATCTGAGGTTTTTTGTTGTTTTAGAGAGTTTGTAATATTGATTGAAAACCAATTTGATAAGAAAGTTAAGGTGTTGAGAACTGATAATGGAGGAGAGTATGTGAACAACTTGTTTAAAGAGTTTTTAGTTAGTAAAGGAATTGTTCACCAAACTACTTGTCCTTACACTCCAGAACAAAATGGAGTGGCTGAACGTAAGAATAGGCATATTTTAGAGAGTGGCGCAAGAACTATGATGTTCTATCACAATGTACCTAGAGAGTTTTGGGGGGAAGCTATTCTCACAGCGACACATCTTATTAACCGAACACCATCCATGGTACTGAAAGGAAAGACACCAATTGAGATTGCTTATAGTACCCAACCAAACTTGTCCTATCTTAGAATTTTCGGATGTGTATGTTATGTACATATGCCAAGTCATTCAAGAGATAAATTAAGTGAAAGAAGCATTAAATGCATCTTTTTAGGTTATTGTGTGGATACTAAGGGTTATAGGTGCTATAATCCCTTAACTAAGGACAAGTATATCTCTAGAAATGTTACTTTCGTAGAAAATGACTCATATTTTCATAGCATTGGTAATGGAAAAGGTGAAGTTGATGATCCACTTCCTTTAGCCATAATACACAAGTATATACCACCATCTAGTGACGTACTAGGCAACCATGGACCTACACTTGAGTAGTGATAACATAGAATCACAAGATCAAGAGTTCTAATGAGGGTGAAACTAGCAATGAAAATCTAAATGCACATTCACCTAGTTAGTACAGTGAAGATTTTACCGTTATCTTATCTATCTTGTTAGTACTAGTGACTGATGGGTAGAGCAAAATCGAAATACATAGGTGATGATACATTTCGAATGTTCAATAGAATCATTATCTAGTAACCAAGATGGACCATCTATTAGTATACGAAGTGAGGGGGAGCATGTTGCACCTATGCAAGGCCAAAATCCCCCACTTAGGAGATCTCAAAGAATTCGACAATCTTCATCGGATTGGATGAAGAAAAGAGTGTTTTTTTCCACGGTTAAACAAAGTAATCGCCACACCCTCTTGACCACTACTACACCTTAGGAAATGTAAAAGAGAGTTTTAGAGCCTTTTTAACTAAAGTAGACACCATTAAAGATCCTAATAACTTTAAGGAAGCTAGGGAATTATCAGTTTGGAGACAAGCCATGCAAGAGGAATTGGATGCTTTAGTTAAAAATAATACATGGGAATTAGTACCTTTACCTTTGGGAAAGAAGGTTGTAGGATGCAAATGGGTGTATAAGACTAAGTTAAATAGTGATGGAACCTTGGACAAACATAAGGCTAGGTTAGTGGCCAAAGGCTTCACTCAAACCTATGGCTTAGACTATACAGAAACTTTTGCACCAGTTGCAAAAATGAACACCATTAGGGTGCTTCTCTCCTTAGCGGCTAATTATAATTGGGATTTACATCAAATGGATGTGAAGAATGCTTTCTTGCAAGGAGAGTTAGAGGAAGAGGTTTACATGAGTTTACCTCAAGGATATGATGTTATGGTTCCAAATACACATGTTTGCAAATTGAAGAAAGCCATATATGGATTAAAGCAATCACCAAGAGCATGGTATAATAAGTTGCATAATGCATTGTGTTCTCAAAATTTTAAAGTGAGTGATGCTGATCATTCCTTATTTATTAAGCACTCAAGTGAGGGATCTACCATTGTTCTTATTTATGTGGATGATATTATCATCACCGGTTGTGACATTAATGGCATTAAGAGCATTAAAACATATTTGAAGTCTGCATTTGATGTTAAAGATTTGGGAAACTTACGATATTTTCTAGGTATAGAAATCGCTTATTCCAATGAAGGGCTATTTCTATCCCAAAGAAAATATGTTCTTGATTTGTTAAGTGAGACAGGAAAACTTGGAGCAAAGCCAGCTGTGACACCTATGGAGGCACTAAGAAGGAAGAAAGAGGATAACAAGCATGAAAACGAACATGACAAGGAGGAGCCATACAAGGACATCAAGCTTTATCAAAGACTTGTAGGTAAGCTTATATATTTAACTATTACACGACCTGATATTGTTTTTTTCTGTGCAACAGGTAAGTCAACACATGTCATGCCCAAAGAATATACACATGGAAATGGTGAATAGAATTTTAAGGTACATAAAACAAGCACCGGGGCAAGGAATCTTGATGAGAAGAAATGGCCACCACAAGATATGTGCTTACACAGATGCGGATTGGGCCGGTAACTTCGAGGACAGAAGATCAACCACTGGTTATTGCACATTCGTGGGAGGTAATTTGGTGACTTGGAAAAGCAAGAAGCAAAGTGTAGTTGCAAGATCGAGTGCAGAAGCTGAATATAGAGCTATGGCATCTACTACGAGTGAATTGGTTTGGATAAAATCATTAGTGGAAGACTTAGGATTTTCAGTTGAAACACCTATAGACATGTACTGTGATAACAAGGCAGCAACACACATTGCATCTAATCCAGTGTTCCATGAGAGGACCAAGCACATCGAAGTTGATTGTCACTTCACAAGAGAAAAGTACTTGAGCAAAGTGATCAACATGCCTTATGTGAAGAGTGAAGATCAACTTGCGGATATATTCACCAAACCATGTACTCATCAACAACTTCTTAAGGTGAGTGAGTTCCAAGTTGAACTTCTTCAATTTGTACAAGTCCAACTTGAGGGGGAGTGTTAAAGTCTTCAAGCAACTCAAGCAAGAGCTTGGAAAAACAAGGGATCGTATGAATCTTCCTCACTATCGCTATGCTCATTATAGCAATCATGGGGTGGGTGTTCGCTTTGGTGAAGTCTCCCTCCTGCTTCCTAAACTCATGCGCCTTTTCCCCCTTTCTTGACAGGGAAGCTGCTCCTAGTCAAAATCTTCCTCATGCAGTTGGTGCCGTGTGATTTCAGATTGTAGCCTCTCAGACGTTTGTGGTAGGTGGCTATTTTTACCTTGCTCAATTTGGACTTGTTTTTTGGCCACTTGGGGTGTGTCTCTCTTCAATTGTTCAAGAGAATGAATGATGGATGATAGTTGGTGTTTGATATCACCTACCTAGTCATTGATCGCATTCTGGTTCCTCTCCAAGGCAAGGATTCTTCCGCGGTTGGTGGCTGAGAAATCTACCTCAGTCTGTTCCTGTGGTGCGGGTGAATGCTGCTTAGATGACATGGTAACCGTGACACTTTGCCATTGACTGGTGTCTGTGCTAATGTCTCAACTATAACACTAATTTATTGGGATGATCATGCAACCTCTCAAGTGATGATTCTGCTGACCTCTCAATCAAACCACCAATTTGTTGGGGTCCTAATTTCTTGTCCCAACTTTTATATCTATGCTTGAGGGTTCAGCATGCCTACTAAAAACCTTCCTAACTTGCTGTCTCGTTTGATTCTTAAGTTCTTTTCTTCTATTTGCGTCCCTTAAGCTGTCCTTCAGGTTAACTAATATACAAAAGGATATGTTGGATAGGCAAGACAACTCTTAAACCTATCACAACTTGCCTTGGTTGAATAAGACAACTCCTAACTTCAACCTAAGCTCTTAAGCAAGGAAAACAACTCTTAACCTTGTCTTAAGCTCAAGTTATCTCAAGACAACTCTTAAAAGATAACCGAAAATATAAACAAGAATTTAAACAAGAATGCTAACCTTTGATTCTTGATTAATGAATGAGAAAATAACAAAATTTGGAGAATATATCTTCCTTACAAATAATGGGCTGTATTTATAGTCCTAAGACAGCCTTATCCAAATTCAACTAGTACTTAGATTTCTTATCCACTTAGGATATGTTTTCCTAAGTCAACAAGCTTTCTAAGTCAACTAAAACATTATCAAGATAGACCTTATTCCATTGTTTCCTAATCCTGCTAGGATTCTTGGTCTTTCTTGAATTGCTACAAAGACTAGAATTCCTATTTTGACTAAGTCTTTCTGTCCTTATCTTATTTCTCTCTTGCAGCTGCTGAACTTCTTCTTGCCATTTCCTTCTTGGATTAGAACTTCCGCTATGGCATGTCCTTCCTCTCTAAGACTTCTCTTTGGCATGGTCATCTTGCTGAAGTAAATTGGCCATGACGTCCCGCTACTGCTGGAGTTCTTCACACCATTAATCTCCTTCTCCTGCTCGGATTTCTTCATGCGTGTCCTGCCAATGCTGGTCTTCTTCTTGGCTTGGATTTCCACAACCAATTAGCACTGAGTCAGAATCTAGCCATGCTTCACTGCATGCTGCGTGCAGGCTTGTTGTGCTCCCATTCTGGCCTGTTTCTGCCTCTCTTGCTGCCTTGCGCGCATTCTCTCATGCTCCCAGAGGTTTGTCCAGCGCACTGCCCAAAGTGCTCGACGATGCTGCACGCCCATGGGGATTTTCCAGTCACTCCCGAACTTTATACCGCGCACTGCCCAACGCACCCGAAGACTTTGCCGTGACAATGGGGAGGCTCTGGTCGCTCCTGGAAGTTTGTCCCATGCACTGCTGAACATGTCCAATGCCAATGCTGCACCCATGGGAATGTTTTTGTTGCTCCCGAAATTCCTCCTATGCATTGCCAAATGTGCCCAACACCTCAGCTGCCCCTACAGGGATGTTTCGATCACTCCCGGAAGTTTGCCCCAAGCATTGTCGAATGCGCCCAATGCCTCTGCCAAGCTCACGGGGATTTTTCGGTCACTGTCAGATGTTTGTCCTGTGGACTGTCAAATATGTCCAACACCGCTGCCGCACCTGTGCAGACATTTCGGTGAGTCCTAGAAGTTTGCCCTTGTACCACCGAACGTGTCCGATGATGTTGCCACACCCGTGGGTATGTTCAAGTCACTCTCAAAATTTTGTCCTGCACAATGCCTAGCGCACCCAACATCTCTACTACACCTACAGGGATGTTCCGGTTGCTCACAGAAGTTAGTCCCGCACACTGCCAAATGCCCGAAACCTTCGCCGCATCCATGTCAATGCTCTATTTGCTCCTAGAAGTTTGTTCTGTGCATTGTCAAGCACACCTGAAGCTTCTGCAGTGCTCGCTGGGAAGTTCCCGTCGCTCCAGGAAGTTTATCCTGTGCACTGCACATTGAGTCCAATGTCGTTGCTGCGCCTACGGGGATGTTCTAGTTGTTCCTAGAAGTTCATACCAAACACTAACAAACGTGTCTAACGCCACTGTCACACCCATAGGGATGTTTCAGTAACTCCTGGATGTTTGCCCCGCTCACTGGCCATTGCGCCCGAAGCATCTGACGCACCTACGTGGATGTTTTGGTCCTCTTGGAAGTTTGTCCTATGTATTGATGAATGTGCCCACCGCTATTGCCGCACATGCAGTAATGCTAGGTCACTTTGTAAGTTAGTCCCATGCACTGCCTAACATGGCCAATGCCTCTGCCATGCCTGCAGTGATGTTCCGCCCACTCACAGAAGTTCGTCCCGTCCACTGTTGAAGGGGCCTGAAGCCACTGCAGCAACTGCGGGGATGTTCCAGTCGCACCAGGAAGTTTGTCCTACACACTGTCGAATGTGCCCGATGCCTCAGCCGCGATCACGGGGATGTTACGGTTGCTCCCAAAAGTTCATCCTGCACACTGCCCAACACAACTGATGCCTTTGCCACGCCCGTTGTGATGTTCTGCTCACGCTTGAAACTCCTCCCAATTGTTTTAATGATCATGGAAAAAACACCTTAAGTACTGCTCTAGGGTTTGATTAGTTACCTCACTTTGGCCATCCATTTGTGGATGAAAGGTAGATGAGGTGACCAAGTTGCTACCAAGTTGTGTGAAAAGCTCCTTCCAGAACTTGCTCATGAAAACAGTATCTCTATCGTACAGCATTGATCGTGGTATGCCATGAAGTCTTACCACATTTTTTATGAACTATTGTGCTACTTCTCTTACCATGTGTGGTTGCTTAAGTGGCACAAAGTGTGCACTCTTGCTGAGTCTATCTACTATGCTTAATGTCACCATGTAACCCTTGCCATTGGGCATTCCCATGATGAAGTCCATTGTTAAGTCTTCCCAAACCTGTCCCAGTACTGGCAATGGCTATAACAACCCCTTTGTCTTGCCACCTTCTGATTTGGCGCGATGACAAACATCACATTCTCGGACTAGCTTTTTGATCTCAGCCTTAAGTCTTTCCCACCAAAAGAATAACCTTATCCGTATATAAGTATGAAACCATCCTGAATGTCCTCCTTCCCATGAGTTGTGGAAGTGATTCAATATCTTCCCTCTTAATCTTGGTATGTTTGGTACATATGGTTGTGCTGAATATATCCATTCTTAAGGGTGAATTTACTAACCTTAGGGTCAAAATTCTTGATCTTCTCATGAGCTCTTGGCTTTGGGGATCAATCTCTATTGCTTCTTTGATTTAAGTCCATACATTCCACTCCGCTCCGCTAATGGCAGTGAGGCATGCGTCATTAGGCTCACATGCTATCCATAATGCTTGACCTCCATTGCTTCTGGACAATGCGTCTACCACCTTGTTTTCCTTGCCTGGTTTGTAAATTATTTCATACTCATATCCCCGTAACTTGACAAGGAACTTTTGTTCCTCCAGTGTGGTAATTTTCTGCTCCATGATGCTTCTTAAGGGTTGTTAATCCGTAATGATTAGTAATTTTCTCCCAAGAAGGTAAGGTCGCCATACCATGACTGCATGGATGATGGCCAATATCTCCTTGGCGTATACTAACCATTCCTTCTTCATGGGCCCTAAAACTCTGCTCATGTATGCAATAGGTCTTCTAGCTTAACTCAAGATAACACCTACTCCATCTTGACATGCGTTAATGTGAAGCTCGAAAGTTTGGTTGAAGTCGGGTAGTGCTAACACCGAGGTCTCACACATTGTTTGCTTCAACAACTTGAATGCATTTTCATTCTTCTTTGTCCATAGAAATCCATCCTTCTTCACCAAATCCATCAATGGTTTTCCTACGATGCCGTATTTGCGAACAAATCGGTGGTAGTAGCCTATTAAGCCTAGAAATCCTTTAAGTTCTATGACATTCTTAGGAGTTGGCCATGTTTGCATGGCTCCTATTTTTCGTTGGTCTACCTTTACTCCATATCCAAATATGATGTGATCGAGGTGTTCAAGCTTCTCTTGTATGAACGTGCACCTGGATGGCTTGTTAATGAAGTGATTTTTTCTTAACGCCTCCAACATTTTTACTAAGTATTTTATGTGATCATCATGGTTCTTGGAATAGACCAAAATGTCATCAAAGAAAACAAATACTAACCTGCACAAATAGGGTTTGAAGATGTCGTTCATGGTTGCTTGAAAGTGGAGGGTGCATTGCATAGTTTGAAAGGCATGACTAGGTACTCGTAGTGTCCATTATGAGTCCAAAATGTTGTCTTCTACACATCCTCTTCTTTCATGCATATTTGATGATATCCAGCCTTGAGATCAAGCCTGGTAAACAACTTTGCTGGGATCAAAAAATTATCCTTGGCAGCCGCTTGGTTGAGTGCCCAATAATCGGTGCAAAAACTCCAAGTTTTGTCTTTCTTTCTAACAAGTAGAACGGGAGAAGAAAAAGGGGAGGTGCTAGGTCAAATAATACCTTGCTATAGCATATCTTCCACTTGTCTTTCGATCTCGTTCTTTTGGAAGTGTGCATACCAGTAAGGTGCTACATTAATCGCCTTGGTCTCGTCGATTAATGGGATGGCATGGTCATAATGCCTTGAGATGATAGCCATTGTGGCTCTACTAAGACAACTTTGAACTGCTCCAGTAGGTTCCTTACTGCGGATGGTATGTATTCGTGCGTGTTTTGCCTTTCATGATTTTCGGCTGTGTTTTCCTCCTCTATGGCCAAGACAACTGCAAAACATTGTGCCCTTTTCCTGTTTAGGCATTCAAGGGTACTTTCCTCACAATGATGCACTGCATTAGTGGTGGATGCCTTCCATGTGTAGTCCCTTCTTATCTGTTGGAAGTTCAAGGCTATGGATTTGTAGTCAAACATTATCTTGCCTATGCTTTTAAGCCAAGCATTGCCTAAAATCACATCAAGGCTTGCCAGGGCTAACACATGCAGTACTGCCTCTATCTTGACTCCTTGAATCTGCATTGTTGCTGCCTTGTTAACTTATGCACGCTTGAGCTTCTATCCACTTGCTACTCTTACCTCAAAAGGTGCAATCCTTTTCGAACATAGCTGGAGTGTTTTGACCAGTTTTGTGTTGATGAAGTTATGGGTGGCTCCACTATCAATCAACACCAAAACATCCTTCCCATTAATGGTTGCAAACAACCTCACGGCAGTAGGCTTGGTGGTTGCCCCTATTGCATGCAAGTTGATTTCGCCTTCTTCCGCATGATTCGGTGAGTGTTCTGCCTCTACTTCCTCCTTGCTGTCCATGCGGCTTTCCTGATCTTTCTCACTGCTTTCTGTGTTCTTCATCACTTACCACTTCAATGATGTTGAACAGCCCTTTCTTGCACTTGTGGCCAACTGGCCACTTATCAATGCACCTAAAGCATAAGCCTCGCTCAATTATTTTGTTGATCTCTTCGATTGATAGTTTGAGAGGGTCTTTTGTTTTTTAGGGTGCTGTCTTACTTGATGAGGTTGCTTTACCTAGTTTGTCCAAGGCTTTTATGATCTTGATTGTGCTGTAGGTAATTCTTCTCCCATCGTTGATAAGTCTTGCCAACCGAATGCACTGAGTGAGAGAGTTTGGATCCCTAATCTTCACTTCTTGGTTAGCCATGGTACAAGGCCGTTTGGAAAAGTACCAATTAGTGCATTATCTGGCCAATGTCCAACTAATTCAGCCAACCTTTCAAATTCTTCAAGGTAACTTTCTAGAGATCCCTCTTGCCTAATCTTGGCAAGCTGTCCCTCATAGTTTGTCATGCTAGATGGGCCAAATCTGTTCACTAACTCTTGCGTGAACCTTGTCCAACCTATCCTTCTACGTTCTCAGCCATAGGTGGCCTTAAGCCAATGCCACCATTGGTTGGCTCTCTTACATAGGTGATAGGATGCAAAATCAACCCTTTCACCTCTTCAACACCCTATTTCTCAAAATAAAATTCAGCCTTGGAGATCCATTCAGTTAGATCTCCCTTCTAAAAGGTAGGGAACTCAAATTTTACCTTTGGTCGTATCTACTGGCTTAGGTTGTCATAGTGCCAATCCTACCTCCTTGTGGTGCACCATGGCTCTGCCTCAGGGTGATTCCGCACCCTTCTTGGTAGCCATGATGTGGGCCTTTTGTCCACCACTTCCTTATCGTCGCTATAATCATTGTAGCGATCATGGGGCAAGTGTTCATTTGGTGAAGTCTCCCCCCTTCTTCCCAAACTCATGTGCCTTTTCCCCCTTTCTTGAGAGAGAACTTGCTCCTGGTCTGAGTCATCTTCATGCACTAGTGTTGCATGACCTCCGATTAGAGCCTCCTAGAAGTTTATGGTAGGTTGATATTCTTGGCATGCTTAGTTTGGACTTGTTTTTCGCCACTTAGGGTATATCTTTTTTCAATTGTTCGAGAGAATGAATGATAAATGATAGTTGGTGTTTGATATCACCTACCTGGTCATTGATCACATGCTAGTTCCTCTCCAAGGCAAGGATTCTTCCGTGCTTGGGACAAACTTCTAGGAGTGATTGGAAGATTCTCATGGGCATGGCAGTAGAGTCGGAGACATTCGATAACACACGGGATGAACTTCTAGGAGCGACCATAACATCCCCACAGGTGTGGGAGAGGCTTTGTGGAAGTTGGGCAGTGCATAGGATGAGCTTCCAGGAGACTCCAAAACATCGTTGTGGGCACAATAGAGGCATTGGGAACATTTGGCTGTATGCAAGATGAACTTCCAGGAGCAACTGGAAAATCCCTGCAAGCTCAACAGTGCTGTTGGGCACATTCAGCAGTGCACGGGACGAACATCAGGGAGCGACTAGCAATTCCTTGAGGGCTCAGTAGAGGCATCGGACATGTTCACCAATGCTCGGGATGAACTTCTGGGAGTGACTAGAACATCCCCTCGAAAGTTACAGAGGTGTCGGGCGCGTTTGCCAGTGCATGGGACGAACTTCCGAGAGCAACCAAAACATCCCCATGGGCACGGTAGAGACTTTGGGTGCATTAGGCCATGTGTAGGACAAACTTCCGAGAGCAGCTTCAACATCCCTGCAAGTGCAGCAGACGCGACGGACGCGTTTTGCAGTGTTTGGGTCGAACTTCGAGGAGCAACCGAAACATCCCCTCGTGCATGGCAGTGGCGTCATTTGCACTCAGCATTGCATGGTACAAACTTTCCCACAAACATGGAAGTGGGTCAGTCGCGTTCAGCTATGCGTGGGACGAACTTCTGGGAGCGACTGGAACATCTCTGCAGACAGTTCACAGGATGAACTTTTGGGAGTGACTGGAACATCCCAGAAGGCGCGACAGAGGCATCAGGTGCATTTGTCAATGCAAAGGATGAACTTCTAGAAGCGACCAAAACATCCCCGCAGGCGCAACAAAGGCACCGGGTGCGTTTGGAAGTGCACAAGGTGCACTTTCGGAAGCAACCAGAACATTCATGTTTACACAGAAGTGGCATAGGACACGTTTGGCAGTGCACGGGAGAAACTTCTAGGTGCGACCAGAACATCCCCATGGGTGCAGCAAAGGCTTCAGATGCGTTAGGCAATGTGCGAGATGAACTTCTGGGCACTACCGGAACATCTCTTCAGGAATGGCAAAGGCGCCGAGCATGTTAGGCAATGTGCGGGGCAAGCTTCCGAGAGCGACCACAACATCCCCGTGGGTGCAGCAGTGGCGTCGGATACAGCAACAGCATCGTGCATGTTCGGTAGTGTGTGGGATGAACTTCCAGGAGCAACCGGAACATCCCACGGGCGCTGCAGAGGCATCTGACGCGTTTCACAGTGCTCAGGAGGAACATTCGGGAGTGACCGAAACATCCCCGCTAGGCGGCAAAGGCTTCAGGCATGTTAGGTGGTGCACTGAACCAACTTCTAGAAGCAACCAGAACATCCCAGCATGTGCTGGAGCAGCTTTAGTTGCAGTCGGCAGTGCGTGGGTCAAACTTCCGGTAACGACTGGAACAGCATGGCAGAGTCTTTGGGTGTGTTTTGCAGTGCATGGGATGAACTTCCGAGAGAGACCAAAACATGCCTGCAGGCCTGGCAGAGGCATGGGGCGCAGTGCGTTTGGCATTGCACAGTATGAACTCTGGGAGTGACCACAACATCCCCCAGGCGCGACAGATGGTCGGGCGTGTTAGGCAGTGCGTGGGACAACTACCGAGAGTGACATGAACTTCCCCGTGGGCGCGGTAGAGGATTTGTGCATGTTGGGCAATGCACGGGATGGACTTTCAGAAATTCCTCAGGGGCTCAGCAGAGGTGTCAAGCGGGTTCAGCAGTGCTTGGGACAAACTTCCAGGAGCAACCTTAACATCCCCATGGATGTGGTAGATGCATCAAATGTGTTCGGCAGTGAGCGGGACAAACTTCCAGGAGCGACCGAAACTACCCCGCGGGCGCTGTAGTGGCATCAGGGCAAGTTTGGCAGTGCTCGGAAAGATCTTCCAGGAGGGACTGAAAAATCACCGCGGTCACAACAGAGGCATCATGCATGTCCGGCAGTGCTTGGGACAAACTTCCAGCAACAACTGAAGCATCCCTACAGGGGTGCGAGAGGCGTCGGGCACAATTGGCAGTGTGGATGATGAACTTTCGGGAGCAACCTCGAACATCCCTGCAGGCGTGGCAACGACATTGGACACATTCAACAGTGAGTGTAACGAACTTCTGGGAGTGACAGAAACATCCACGTGGGTGTGGCAAAGGCCTTGACATGTTGGGTTGTGCACGGGACTAACTTCTAGGAGTGACTAGCATCCCCGTGGGCACGGCAGTGCACGGAAAAACTTCCAGGTGCGACTCTCAGGTGAGGCAGAGGTTTCTTGCACGTTGGACAGTGTGCGGGACAAATATTCGGAAGTGACCAAAAAATCTCCTCAGGCTCAGAAGAGGCGTCGAACGAGTTCGGCAGTGCTCGGGAAGAACTTCCAGGAGCAACCGAAAAATCCCTACGGGCACGACAGTGACATTGGTCATGTTGGGTAGTGCTTGGGATGAACTTCCAGGAGGGGCCAGAACATCCTCGTAGGCATGGAAGAGGTGATGGGTGTGTTCGTGTTGGGGACCCGATTTTTTCCCCCAACTTTTCCACACCTTAGAGGTTAGCATGCCTACTAAAAATCTTCCCAACTTGCTGTCCCGTTTGACTCTTGAGTTCTTTTCTTATATTTACATCCCCTAAACTGTCCTTCGGGTCAACTAATATATAAAACAATATGTTGGATAGGCAAGACAACTCTTAAACCTATCACAACTTGCCTTGGTTGCAGAAGACAACTCTTAACCTCAACCTAAGCTCTTAAGCAAGGAAGACAACTCTTAACCTTGTCTTAAGCCCAAGTTATCTCAAGACAACTCTTAAAAGATAACCAAAATATAAACAAGAATGGAAGCAAGAATGCTAACCTTGATTCTTGATTAATGAATGAGAAATCTACGAAATTCGAAGCATATGTCCTCCTCACAAATAATGGGCTGTATTTATAGTCCTAAGATAGCTTTATCCTAATTCAACTAGTACTTAGGTTCCTTATCCACTTAGGATATGTTTTCCTAAGTCAACTACAACATTATCAAGATAGACATTATCCCATTGTTTCCTAATCCTACCAAGATTCTTGGTCTTTCTGTCCAAGTACTTTAATTCCTAGTTAGACTAGAATTCCTATTTTGACTAAGTCTTTCTGTCCTTATCTTATCTTCTCTCCTACAGCCGCTGAACTTCTACTTGCCATTTCCTTCTTGGATTAGAACTTCTGTTTTGGCCTCTCCAAGACTTCTCTTTGGCATGGTCCTCTTGCTGAAGTAAACCTGCCAAGACATCCTACTGTTGCTGGAGTTCTTCATGCCGTCTATGTCCTTCTCCTGCTGGAACTCTTGTTGACATGGACATGTTGCTGCTGTTGAGTTCTTCTTGATGCAATTGTCCTTCTTCTGCTGGAACTCCTGTTGGTGTGAATGTCTTTCATTAATTAGGATTAAGTCAAATACTGGCTGTGCTTCATTGCATGCTGCATGCAGGATTGTTGTGTGCACTTGCTGGCCTGTTGCTACCTTTCTTGCTGCCTGGCGCCTTACATGCATTTGCTCATGCTCCTTTTGCCTCCAAAGGTCCTCATTTTCTGCCTGTTGCATTTCTTGCATACTTAGGTTCTCAACAGCGGTAGAGGCGTCGGGCGCATTCGGCAATGCATGGGATGAACATCCGAGAGTGACATGAACTTCCCCGTTGGTGCGATGCGGCAGAGGATTTGGGTGCATTGGGCAGTGTGTGGGACAAACTTTCAAAAATTCCCCATGGGCTCAGTAGAGTTGTCGGATGCGTATGGCAGTGCTGAGGACAAACTTTCAGGTGCAACTAGAACATCGCCGTGGGTGCAGTAGAGGTGTCCGATGTGCTTAGCAGTGAGCAGGCAAACTTCCAAGAGCAACTGGAACTACCCCTTAGGCGCTGCAGTGGCATCAGACATGTTCGGCAGTGCACGGAAAGATCTTCAGGGGCATTCGGCAGTGCTTGGGACAAACTTCCAGGAGTGACTGGAACATCCTTGCAGGCGTGGGAGAGGTGTTGGGCACGTTCAGAAGTGCACAACACGAACTTCCAAGAGCAACCCGAACATCGCTGCGGATGTGGCAGCGACATTGGACACATTTGGCAGTGAGTGTGATGAACTTCCGGGAGTGACAAAAACATCCATGCGGGCATGGCAAAGGCCTTGGCATGTTTGGCAGTGCATGGGATGAACTTCTAGGAGTGACAGGAACATCCTCGTGGGCACGGCAGAGGTGTTGGGTGAGTTTGGCGGTGTACCAGACAAACTTCTGGGTGTGACTGGAACATCCCCCCGGCCACAGTAGAGGCTTCATGCATGTTGGGTAGTGTGCGGGACAAACTTCCAAAAATTCCCCACGGCTCGGAAGAGGTGTCAGACGTGTTCAGCAGTGCGCGGGACAAACTTCTGGGAGCTACTTGAATATCCCCATGGGTCAGTAGAGGCATCGGGCATGTTTGGCAGTGAGGGGGACAAACTTCCAGGCGCAACCAGAACTACCCAAAAGATCTTCAGCAGTGCGCGAAAAGATCTTCTAGGAAGTACTGAAAAATCCCCACGGTCACGGCAGCGATGCTGGGCGCGTCGGAAGTGCTTGGGATAAACTTCCAGCAGTAACTGAAACATCCCTGCAAGTGTGGGAGAGGCGCTGGGCACGTTCAGCAACCTGTAGGACGAACTTCTGGGAGCAACCCAAACATCCAGCAGGCGCAGTAGTGACATTGGACACGCTCGGCAGTAAGTGTAATGAACTTCCCAGAGTGACAGAAACATCCTCGTGGGTGTGGCAGTGGCCTTAGCATGTTGGGCATTGCATAGGACTAACTTCTGCGAGTGACCAGAACATCGCTGTGGGCATGGCAAAGGTGTTGGGTGAGTTTGGTAGTGTGCCACACAAACTTCCTAGTGCGACTAGAACATCCCCCCGGGCGCAGTAGAGGCTTTGGGCATGTTGGGTAGTGTACCGAACAAACTTGCAGGAGCGACGGGAAAATCTCTATAGGCTCAGAAGAGGCATCGGGTGAGTTTTGCAGTGCTTGGGATGAACTTCTGGGAGCAACCAAAAAATCCCCACGGGCGAGACAGCAACATTAGATGCATTGGTTAGTGCTTGGGACAAACTTCCAGGAGCAACTGCAACTTCCCTATAGGCATGGGAGAGGCATCGAGTGTGTTCAGCACTGTGCAGGGCGAACTTCCGGGAGCAACTAGAACATCTTCAAGGGTGCAGTAGAGGCATCGGGTGCATTCAGTAGTGCACGGGATGAACATCCGGGAGCGATATGAACTTCCCCATGGACGCAGCAGAGGATTTGGTCCCGTTGAACAGAGCACAGAATGAACTTCAAGAAATTCCCCACGAGCTCAATAGGGGTGTCAGATGCATTTGGCAGTGCTTAGGACAAACTTCCAGGAGCAACCTCAACATCCTCGTGGGTGTGGTAGAGGCGTCGGACGTGTTCGGCAGTGAGTAGAACAAACTTTCAGGATCGATAGGAACTACCCTGCGGGCGCTGCAATGGGATCTGGCAAGTTTAGCAATGTGCGGAAAGATCTTCCGGGAGGGATCGAAAAATCCCCGCAGTCATGACTGCAGTGTCGGGTTTGTTCGGTAGTGTTTGGGACAAACTTCCAGTGGTGACCAGAATATCCCTACAGGTGTGGGAGAGGCATTGGGCACGTTCAGCAGTGTGCAAGGTGAACTTCTGGGAGCAACCCAAACATCTCTGCGGGCGTGCCAGTGATATTGGACACGTTTGGCAGAGTGTAACGAAATTCTGAGAGTGAAAGAAACATCCTCGCAGGCGTCCTTAGTGTGATGGGCAGTGCGCGGGTAAAACTTCTTGGGGTGACCGAAACATCCCCGTGGGCACGGCAGAGGTATTGGTGAGTTTGGCAGTGCGCCAGATGAACTTCTGAGTGCGACTAGAACATCCCTCAGGCGCGGTAGAGGCTTCGGGCACATTGGGCAGTGTGCGGGACAAACATGCGGGAATAACCAAAAAATCTCCTTAGGCTCAGAAGAGGCATCGGATGAGTTCGACAGTGCTCGGGATGAAATTCCGGGAGCAACCAGAAAATCCCCACGGGCACGACAGCGGCATGGGATGCATTGGGCAGTGCTTGGGACGAACTTCCAGGAGCAACCAGAACATCCATGCAGACATGGGAGAGGTGTCATGCATATCCGACAGTGTGCAAATCAAACTTCCAGGAGCAACTGGAAAATCTCCGCAGGCTCAGAGGAGGTGTCGGATGAGTTCAGCAGTACTGAGGATGAACTTCCCAAAGCAACAAAAATCCCCACTGGCACGACAGCAGTGTTGGACGCATTTGGCAGTGCTTGGGACGAACTTCCAGGAGCTGCCGGAACATTCCCCCCAGGCATGGGAGAGGCATCGGGCGTGTTCGGCAGTGTACGGGGTGAACTTCTAGGAGCAACCTGAACATCCCCAAGGGTGCAGTAGAGGAGTTGGGCACATTTGGCAGTGCACGGAACAAACTTTCAAGAGCTACCAGAACATCCCCTTGGGTGTGTCAAACGCTTTAGGCAAGTTTGGCAGTTTGCAGGATGAACTTCTGAGTGCAACCAGAACATTCTGCAGGTGCAGTAAAAGCATCGGGCACGTTCAGTAGTGAACGAGATGCACTTCGAGAGCAACCGAAACATCCCTGCTGAATCGGCAGAGGCGTCAGACAAGTTTGGCAGTGCTCCAAATGAACTTTTGGGAGCGACCAGAACATGCCTACGGGCACAGGAATGGCATCTAGTACGTTCATGTTAAGGTCCTGATTTTTTGTCCCAACTTTTCTACACCTTAGGGGTTAGCATGACTTATAAAACCTCCTAACTTGCTGTCCCGTTTGATCCTTGAGTTCTTTTCTTCGATTCACATCCCCTAAGCTGTCCTTTGCGATAGATTAATCTATAAAGGATGTGTTGGATTATTAAGATAACTCTTAAACCTATCACAACTCACCTTGGTTAAAGAAGACAACTCTTGCCTTCAGCCTAAGCTCTCAAGCAAGGAAGACAACTCTTAAAAGATAACCAAAATATGAACAAGAATGCCAAAGCTTGATTTTTGATTAATGAATAAAAACTTACAAATTCGGAGCACATACCCATGCTAACAAGTAATGGGCTGTATTTATAGTATTAGTTAGCTTTTTCCTAATTTAACTAGTACGTAAGTTCCTTATTCACTTAGGACAAGTTTTTCTAAGTCAACAAGGTTTCCTAAGATAGCTAGAACCTTATCAAGATTGACCTTATCCAAAGGTATCCTAATTCTACTAGGATTCTTGGTCTTTCTTGATTTTCTACCTAGACTATAATTCCTAACTTATCTTGTATTCTACAGCTGTTGGACTTCCTCTTGGCTTATCTTTCTAGGACTAGGACTCTCAATGCAAATCCTTCTGCCTTGAGAATTCTACTTGGCCATGAGTATCCTATTGCTACTGGAACTCATCATGCGCATCCTATTGCTGCTGGAGTTCTTCTTGCCTTGCACATCCTTCTTTAGCTAGAACTTCTCCATGCATGTCCTGCTACGGTTGGAGCCCTTCTCGGCTTAGATGTCCTTGTTCAATTCGGACAAGGTCAGATTCTGGCCAGGCTGCACTGCTGGTCTGGATGCATGCCATGTACAAGCTTGTTGTACACACATTCTGGCCCATAGCTGCCTCTCTTGCCACTTGGCGCCTCTCTTGCATCTTCTATGCCGCTCATGCTCCCTTTGCCTCCTAATGTCCTCAACAGTTCAGAAGTGCACGGGACAAACCTCCAGGAGTGACCGAAACATCCCCGTGGACGCGGCAGCAGCATGGGACATGTTCGATAATGTGTGAGACAAACTTCCTAGAGCGATCAAAAAATTGGCACAGACTCGAGAGAGGCATTGGATGCGTTCAGCAGTACTTGGAACCAACTTCTGGAAGCAACCAAAACATCCCTGCAGGCACAGCAAAAGCGTCGGGCACGTTCAATAATGTGTGGGATGAACTTCCGTGAGTGACCCGAACATCCCCTCCGGCGTGGCAGCAGTGTCTGACACATTCAGCAGTGCACGGGAAGAACATCCAAGAGCGACCAGAACACCCCTATAGGCTCAGCAAAGGCATCGGATGCATTCGGCAGTGCGTGGGATGAACTTCCAAGAGCAATAGAGACATCCCCACTGGCACGGTAGAGGCTTTGGGTGTGTTCGGCAGTACTTGGGACAAACTTGCAGGAGCAATCGGAACTTCCCCGAGGCTATGGCAGTGGCATCATTCACATTCAGCAGCGCAGAGTACGAACTTCCGGTAGTGACTAGAACATCCCCGTGGGCACTGCAGCAGGTTGGGCGCTTTAGCAGTGTGCGAGTCAAACTTTTAGGAGTGACTGGAACGTCCCCGTGTGCTTAGAAGAGCCTTCGCGCACACTGGATAGTGCACGGGATTAACTTTTAGGAGCGGCCGGATCATCACCGTGGGCACGGGTGTGGCATTGGGTTCATTCAACAGTGCCCCAGAATGAACTTCCAGTAGCGAGTAGAACATTCTCACAGCTCGGTAAAGGCATTGGGCGCATTCAGCAGTGCTCAGGATGAACTTCCAGGAGTGACTTGAACATCCCCGTGTGGACGGCAGCAGTGTAGGACACATTTGACAGTGCACGGGACTAACTTCCGGAAGCATCTGGAACATCCCCGCTGGCACGGTAGAGGCTTCAGGTGTGTTGGCTAGTGCGCGGGACGAACTTCCTGGAGCGACCAGAGCATCCCCGTGGGCGCAGCAAAGGCATGTGGCACATTTGACAGTGCATGGGATGAACTTTTGGGAGCAACCCAAACATCCTCGTGGGCACAGTACAGGCGTCGAACGCATTCAGCAATGCTTGGGACGAACTTTCGGGAGAAGCTGGAACATTACCATGGGCACGGCAGAGGCATCAAGTGCATTTGGCTTTGCACAGGCTGAACTTCTGGGACCAACTGGAACATCCCCGCAAGCACAGCAGCAGCATCAGACTTGTTTGGCAGTGCACGGCGCAATTTTCCAAGAGCATCTGGTACATCCTCATGGGCATGGCAGAGGCGTCAGCTGCATTCGGCAGTGCTTGGGACGAACTTCTGAGAGCGAGCAGAAGATTCCCATGGACGTGGCAGAGGCATCAAGTGCATTCAGAAGTGCTTGGGATGAATTTTTGAGAGGGATTGGAACATCCCCGTGGGTGTAGCAGCAATGTCAAACGCATTTGGCCGCTTGTGGGACAAACTTCCAGGAGTGACCAAATCATCCCCACAAGTGAGGCAACAGCGTCAGACACATTCGGTAGTGCACAGGATGAACTTTTGGGAGTGACCAGAACATCCCCCCAGGTACAGTACAACTTCCGGTGTGTTGAGCAGTGTGCAGGACAAGCATCTATAAGTTACCAAAACATCCTTGCAGGCGTAGCAGTGACATTGCACGCATTTGGCAATGTGCAGGATGAACTTTTGGGATCAATTGAAAAATCCTAACAAGCTTGGTAGAGACATCAGATGCATTTGGCAGTGCTCGAGATGAACTTCTGGAAGCGACCGGAACATTTTCGTGGGTGTGGTATAGGCTTCAGGCATGTTGGCCAGTGTGCGAACAAACTTCCGAGAGTGACTGGATCATCCCTGCAGGCGTAAAGTTGTTGGCCATGTTGGGTAGTGTGCGAGACGAACATTCCTACTGGTGCAGTAGAGGCATCGGGCGTGTTCGGCAATGCACGAGATGAAATTCTGAGAGCTACCAGAACATGCCTCCAGGCGAGGCAGAGGCTTCTAGCGCATTGAGCAGTGCACAAGATGAACTTTTGAAAGTGACCAGAACATCCTCGCGGGCATGGCAGAGGATTTGGATGCATTAGGCAGTGTGCTGGACTTACTTGTAGGAGCGACCGGAACATCCTCAGGGCACGGTAGAGGCGTAGGGCGCATTCGCGAGTCCACGGCACAAATTTTTGAGAGCTTGGTAGAGGCATTAGATGCACTCAACAGTGCTCGAGACGAACTTCTGGGAGCAACTGGAAGAACCCTACAAGCATGGTAAAGGCATCGGGTGCGTTTGGCAGTGTGTAAGATGAACTTTTGGGAGCAACCGGAACATCCTTGTGGGCACGGCAGAGGTGTCGGGTGCATTCGCCAATCCACGGGATGAACTTCTGGGAGCGACTGGAAAATCAACACGAGCTTGGTAGATGCATTGGACACATTCGGTAGTTATCAAGATGAACTTCTGGAAACAACCGGAACATCACAAAGGGCACCGCAGTGGTGTTGGATGCATTCGTGTTGGGGTCCCAATTTTTTCCCCAACTTTTTTACACCTTAGGGGTCAGCACGCCTGTTGGAATCCTTCCTAACTTGCTGTCCCATTTGATTCTTGAGTTCTTTTCTTATATTTACATCCCCTAAGCTGTTCGTTGGGTCAACTAATATATATAAGGATACGTTGGATAGGCAAGACAACTGCTTAAACCTATCACAACTTGCCTTGGTTGAAGAAGACAACTCTTGACTTTAACCTAAGCTCTTAAGCAAGGAAGACAACTCTTTAACCTTGTCTTAAGCCCAAGTTATCTCAAGACAACTCTTAAAAGATAACCAAAAATAGAAACAAAGAAAGTAAGCAAGAATGCTAACCTTGATTCTTGATTATTGAATGAGAACAAAACAAAATTGGAGCATATGTCCTCCTCACAAATAATGGGCTGCATTTATAGTCCTAAGACAGCCTTATCCTAATCTAACTAGTACTTAGGTTCCTTATCCACTTAGGATATGTTTTCCTAAAGTCAATAAGCTTTTCTAAGTTATCTAAAACATTATCAAGATAGACCTTATCCCATTATTTCCTAATCCTACAAGGATTCTTGGTCTTTCTTGAATTCCTACTAAGACAAGAATTCCTACTTTGACTAAGTCCTTCTGCCCTTATCTTATCTTCTCTCCTACAGCTGCTGACTTTTTCTTGCCGTTTCCTTCTTGGATTAGACTTTTGTCATAGCGTCCTTCCTCTCCAAGACTTCTCTTTGGCGTGGTCCCCTTGCTGAAGTAAACCTGCCAAGATGTCCTGCTGCTGTTGGAGTTCTTTACGTCGTCACTCTCTTTCTCTTACTCAGATTGCTTCACGCATGTCCCGCCAATGTTGGTCTTCTTCTTGGCTCGGCTTTCTGCAATCACTTAGGACTGAGTCAGATCCTGGCTGTGATTTATTGCATGCTGTGTGCAGGCTTGTTGTGCGCTCTTGCTGGACTGTTGCTGCCTCTCTTGCTGCCTGGCGCCTTGCACGCATTCTCTCACGCTCCCTTTGCCTCCTAAGGTCCTCAACAATCCCCCTTTCTTGGATACTCACCTTGTCCTCATGGTGAAAATTAGGGAAACGTTACTGGATATCATCATAGTCTTCCCATGTTGCTTCATCCTTGGGCGAATGACTCCACCATATGAGTACTCTCCATATTGGCCTTTTATTGCGCTCATAGCTTACTATGCGAAATCCTAATGCTTCCTTTGAGTGATGCCCCAGGTGATTTTCCCTGAAAACGTTAGGTAGTCCTTCATTCACCTATATCACATCTCCTATCTTTTTTCTCAGCAATGAAATGTTAAACACTGGATGTAGTTTGGAGTTTAATGGTAGTCTTAGGCGATAAGCTACTGCTCCAATTCGCTCAACTACCTCATATGGTCCAAAGTACTTTCCTAGCCAGCTTTGTCGTAGTTGGCTTTCTAGCCTTGATTTTCCTCCTAGGGTGGATCTTCAAATAGACATAGTCACCTACCTCAAATTCCACTTCCTTTCTCCCTTTATCAACTTGTCTCTTCATACGGTCCTTTGCTTTTTCAAGCTCTTACTTGAGTTGCTTCAAGGCCTCATCTCTTGACTGAAGTGTGACATCTACTTTATGTATGCGGCTGTTCCCCATGGTATAACTTGACATTCCTGGGAGTATTCTTCCGTATACGGCTTGGTATGGTGTCATCTTGATTGCTGCATGATAGGTAGTATTATACCATAGTTTTGCCCATGGTATGTACTCCTCCCAATCGTTTTGATGATCATGGAAAAAGCATCTTAAATACTGCTCTAGAGTTTGATTGGTTACCTCACTTTGTCCATCTGTTTGTGGATTCAAGGCAGATGAGGCGACTAAGTTACCGTCGAGCTATGTGAAGAGCTCCTTCCAGAATTTGCTCATAAAGACAGTGTCTTTATCTGACAGCATTGTCCGTGGTATGCCATGAAGTCTTACCGCGTTCTTGATGAACTCTTAGCCTACTTCTTTTGCTGTGTAGGGTTGCTTGAGCGGCACAAAGTGTGCACTCTTGCTGAGTCTGTCCACTAAAGTTAATATCACCGTATAACCCTTGTTGTTGGGCATTCTTGTGATAAAGTCCATTGTCAAGTCTTCCCAAACCTGTCTTGGTACTGGCAAAGGCTGTAACAACCCCTTTGTCTTGCCGCCTTCTGGTTTGGTGCACTAACAAACATCACATTTTTGGACTAGCTTTTTGATCTCAGCTTTAAGTCCTTCCCACCAAAAGAATAGCTTGATCTGCATGTAAGTGCAAAACCATCCTGAATGTCCTCCTCCCCGTGAGTTGTGGAAGTGATTCAAGATCTTCCCTCTTAGTCCCGGTATGTTTGGTACATACATCTGTTGGTGGTGCCAAAAATATCCATTTTTAACAGTGAATTTACTAACCTTCGGGTCAAAATTCTTGATCTTTTCTGTGAGCTCTTGGCTTTGAAGGTTAATTTCTATTACCTCTTTAATTTCTATCCATACATTCCACTCTGCTCCACTAATGGAAGTGAGGCATGCGTCATTAAGCTCACATGTTGTCCACAATGCTTGACCTCTATTGTTTCTGGACAATGCGTTTGCCACTTTGTTTTCCCTTGCTAGGCTTGTAGATTATTTCATACTCATAACCTAGTAACTTGACAAGGAACTTTTGCTGCTCTGGGGTGGTAATTTTCTACTCCATAAGGCTTCTCAAGGGTTGTTGATCTGTAATGATCAGGAATTTCCTCCCAAGAAGGTAAGGTCGCCATACCTTGACTGCATGGATGATGGCCAACATCTCCTTGGTGTATACTGACCATTCCTTCTTCATAGGCCCTAAGACTCTGCTCATGTATGCTATTGGTCTTCCGGCTTGACTAAGGACAGCACCTATTCCATCTTGACATGCGTCAGTGTGAAGCTCAAAGGTTTCATTGAAGTCGGGCAGTGCTAACACTGGGGTTTCATGCATAGCTTGCTTCAACAACTTGAATGCGTCTTCACTGTTCTCCGTCCATAAGAATCCGTCATTCTTCAGCAAGTCTATTAATGGTTTTGTTATGGCACCATATTTGCGAACAAATCGGCTGTAATAGCCTGTCAAACCTAGAAATCCTTCAAGTTTTGTGACATTCTTACGAATTGGCCATGTTTGCATGGCTCTTATTTTTCGTTGGTCTACCTTTACTCCTTCTTCAGACATGATATGACCAAGGTATTCAAGCTCCTCTTGCATGAATGTGCACTTGGATGGCTTGATGACGAAACGATTTCTTCTTAACACTTCTAGCAATTTTGCTAAGTGTTCTATGTGATTATTGTGGTTCTTGGAATAGACCAAAATGTCATCAAAGTAGACTAAGACAAACCTACCCAAATAAGGTTTAAAGATGTCGTTCATGGTTGCTTGAAAGTGGAGGGTGCGTTGCATAATCAGAAGGGCATGACTAGGTACTTGTATTGTCCACTATGAGTCCGAAATGCTGTCTTCTGCACGTCCTCTTCTTTCATGCGTATTTGATGATATCCGCCTTGAGATCCAGCTTGGTGAATAGCTTTGCTCCATGTAACTTGTCCAGCATATCATCAATTGTTGGGATCGAGAAACGATCCTTGATAGTTGCTAGGTTGAGTGCCTGATAATCGGTGCAAAACCTCCAAGTTTTGTCTTTCTTTCTAACAAGTAGAATGGGAGAAGAAAAAGGGTAAGTGCTAGGTTGATAATACCTTGCTGTAGCATCTCTTCCACTTGTCTTTCGATCTTGTTCTTTTAGAAGTGTGCATATCGGTAAGGGTGCTACATTAATCGCCTTGGTTTCTTCAATTAATGGGATGGCATGGTCGTAATGTCTTGAGGGTGGTAGTCCTTGTGGCTCTCTTAAGACATCTCTGAATTGCTCAAGTAGGTTCCTTACTCCTATTGGTATGTCTTCGTGTGTATGTTTGGCTGTGTTTTCCTATTTTGTGGCCAAGAAAGCCGCAAAGCATTGTGCCCTCTTTCTGTATAGTCGTTCAAGGGTACTTACCTCACAATGATGCACTGCATTGGTGGTGGATGCCTCCCATGTGCAGTTCCTTCCCTTCCATTAGAAGTGCATGGCCATAGATTTGTAGTCAAACATTATTTTGCCTATGGTCTTAAGCGAAGTGTTGCCTAAAACCACATCAAGACGTGCCAAGGCTAACACATGTAGTTCTACCTCTATTTTAACTCCTTGAATCTGCATTGCTACTGCCTGGATCACTTGTGTGCACTTGAGCTTTTGTCCACTTGCCACTCTTACCTCAGAGGGTGCAATCTTTTTTAGACGTAGCTGAAGTGTTTTGACCAATTTTGTGTTGATGAAGTTATGAGTAGCTCCACTATGTATGAACACCAAAACATCTTTTGCGTTAATGGTTGCGAACAACCTCATGGCAGTAGGCTTGGTGGTTGCCCGTACTACATGCAAGTTGATTTTGCCTTCTTCTGCATGATCCGGGGAGTGTACTGCCTCAACTTCCTCCTCGCTATCCATGCGACTTTGGGCATTTGTGCTAGCAATGGGGTTGCTGTCCAGAACACATGATCTATTATTGCATGGAATGTCTAGATCTTCAGTGTTCAAGCTGCAACCCAAATAATCCTCATTCTTTCCAGGGAATTGAGGGTCTAAAATAGGTGCAGATGATGGTGTTTGATCAATATTTGTGCTGCTATGCATATTTTCTGCTGCAGTTTGACCAATGAATGGTCTAAAGGTCTGATCTCTTGCAGCTTGTGAAGCTGTCCATGAAAGATCAGCAAGTCCTTCAATCTGGACAGAATTATGATTAGAAACTGTCTTCTGATCCAGGTTTAGCCCATAAGGCAGATTGGTTCTGCATAGTCCTTGTTGGAGTATTTTCTAGTGGATAATTTGTAGAAGCATTGGAGTGTTCTTGCAATCTATTCGAAGACCTATTTAATCCTGCATCCAATTCAATATGCTGTCTCTCCATCCTGGTCAGTGCTAATGAAGATGTAGATGGTAGTCCAGTGGAAACTATTGGAGCTCTTAAGTCATTGTTTTGCAACAAGTCAGGTCCTGGAACGTTTGTGTCCTTAGTGTTACTTAGACATGCATATGCATCTTCTGTGTGCAATTTTTTTCCTCCACTGTCATCAACTGGAATTGCTAGTGATGAAACGTCTTCACTTGTTCTTCGGATTGGCATCTCAAGAGGCAGAGATGAGTATTCTAAGTTCTGAACTAGTGTAGAACTCTCCGGATTTGATGAAGGAAAGACTTGGTTCCCATCAAACTCGGAGCAAATATTTGTGATGCTGGATGGGCCAAATCTGTCCATCAATTCTTGCGTGAACCTTGTCCAGCCAATTCTTCTACCTTCTCTATCATAGGTGGCCTTAAGCCAACACCACCATCGATTAGCCCTCCCACATAGGTGATAGGATGCAAAATCAACCCTTTCACCCCTTTCTACACCTTGTTTTTCAAAGTAGAATTCAGCTTTGGAGATCCATTTAATTGGATCTCCTTTCTCAAAGGTAAGGAATTCAATTTTTACCTTTGGTTGGGTGTAGTGGCTTGGGCTGTCATAGTGCTGCCATTCCTCTCTCTTATTTGTCCGCCAACATTCTGCCTCGTGATGACTCTGCATTCTCTTTGGTTGCCATGCTACTGGCCTTTGAACCAAGACCTCATTGTCACTGTAGTCATCATAGGGGTCATGGGGCTGGTGCATATTTAGTGACACCTCCCTTCTGCTCCCTAGACTCGTGCGCACTCTCCCCTTTTCTTGAGAGGGAAGCTGCTCATGGTGAAAATCTTCCTCCTGCTCATGGTGCCGTGAGATCTTTGAATGCAGGCTTCTAGGTTGCTGTGACACTATGCTGCTCCTTTGCTTGGTTTGCTTTGCCTTTCTGCCACTTGGGGTGTATCCCTCTTCAACTGCTCCCAAGGAATGGATGATGGATGATAGCTGCTGTTTTATATAGCTTACCTGGTCATGTATGATGCGTTGTTCCCTCTCCAAGGCTAGGATTCTTCCAAAGTCTTTGTTAGTTCGCTGTTGTGGTGGGGTTGAATGCTGCCTAAATGACATGGTAACCATGATACCTTGCAATTAACTAGTGTCTATGCTATCTCTTAACTAGAGCACTAATTTGTAGGGGTGATTGTGCTTCTTCTCAACTGGTGGTTGTGTTGATCTCTCAACTGTAGCACTAGCTTATTGGAATGATTGCGCTACCTCTCAACTGGTGATTATGCTGATCTCTCAATGAGAGCACCAATTTGTTGGGGTCCCAATTTTTTCCCTAACTTTTCTACACCTTAGGGGTCAGCACACCTACTGGAATCCTTCCTAACTTGCTGTCCCGTTTGATTCTTGAGTTCTTTTCTTATATTTATGTCCCCTAAGCTGTCCATCGAGTTAACTAATATATATAAGGATATGTTGGATAAGAAAGACAACTCTTAAACCTATCACAACTTGCCTTGGTTGAATAAGACAACTCTTGACTTCAACCTGAGCTTTTAAGCAAGGAAGACAACTCTTAACCTTGTCTTCAGCCCAAGTTATCTCAAGACAACTCTTAAAAGATAACCAAAAATATAAACAAGAAAGTAAGCAAGAATACTAACCTTGATTCTTGATTATTGAATGAGAAAATAACAAAATTCGGAGCATATGTCCTTCTCACAAATAATGGGCTGTATTTATAGTCCTAAGACAACCTTATCCTAATCTAACTAGTACTTAGGTTCCTTATCCACTTAGGATATGTTTTTTCTAAGTCAACAAGCTTTTCTAAGTTATCTAAAACATTATCAAGATAGACCTTATCCCATTGTTTCCTAATCCTACAAGGATTCTTGGTCTTTCTTGAATTCCTACTAAGACAAGAATTCCTACTTTGACTAAGTCCTTCTGTCCTTATCTTATCTTCTCTCCTACAGCTGCTAACTTCTTCTTGTCGTTTCCTTCTTGGATTAGACTTTTGCTGTGGCGTCCTTCCTCTCCAATACTTGTCTTTGGCGTGGTCCCCTTGCTGAAGTAAACCTGCCAAGACGTCCTGCTGCTGTTGGAGTTCTTTACGTCGTCACTCTCTTTCTCTTACTCAGATTGCTTCACGCGTGTCCCGCCAATGTTGGTTTTCTTCTTGGCTTGGATTTCCGTAATCACTTAGTACTGAGTTAGATCCTGGCCATGCTTTATTGCATGCTGTGTGCAGGCTTTTTGTGAGCTCTTGCTGGCTTGTTGCTGCCTCTCTTGCTGCCTGGCGCCTTGCGCGCATTCTCTCATGCTGCCTTTGCCTCCTAAGGTCCTCAACAATTTGGCAATGCATGGGACGAACATCCAGCAGTGGCCAGAACATCCCCACAGGCACGGCAAAGGCATTTGGTGCGCGTGACAAACTTTCAGTTGCAACTAGAACATCCCCACAGGCACGACAGCGGTGGCAAGCACGCTCAGCAGTGCGCAGAATGAACTTATGGAAGTGACCAGAACATTCCAGCAGTCGCGGCAGCAGCATTGATCGCATTTGACAGTGCATAGGACAAACTTCCGGAGTGACCATAACATTCCCGTGGGGCGCGGTAGAGGCATCGGGCACGTATGACAGTGCACGGTACAAACTTACGGGAGTAACTAGAACATCTCTGCGGTTGCAGCAGTGGTGTCGGGAACATCGGCAATGAACATGACAACTTCCGAAAGCAACTGAAACATCCCTGCAGGAGTTACAGCAGCATCAGGCACATTCGACAGTACAGGGGATAAACTTCCAAGAGCGACTGGAACAACCTGCAGGTGTCAGACACATTGGGCTGTGTGCAGGACGTACTTCCGTGAGCGACCAAAACATCCTTGCGGGTGCAGCATCAACGTCGGACGTGTTCGGCAATGCGCTGGACAAACTTCTGTGAGTGACAGGAACATCCCCACGGAGCATTTGGCTGTGTACAAGATGAACTTCCGAGAGTGAGCCGAACATCCCTGCGGCATGGCTGTGGCGTCAGAAGCGACGAAACTCTAGGAGCGACCAGAACATCCCCACAGGCACAGCAGAGCATTCGGGCGTGTTGGGCAGTGCACGATACGAACTTCTGGGAACGGCAGGAGCATCCCCTCGGGTGCAGCAGAGGTGTTGGGCACGTTCAGCAGTCCGCAGGACAAGTTTCCGGGAGCAACTGGAACAGCCCTGTATGTGTAGCAGTGGCATTGGACACATTCGGCCGTGCGTGGATCGAACTTCCAGCAGCGACTGGAACATCCCTGTAGGCGGGCTGAAGCTTCCAGCGGGTTGCATGTACGTACATGTTTCATGTACATCTCTCATCTCTCGTGTAAATCTCTCTCATGTGCATCACAGGGTCTTTGTTTAGAGCGGCTTCCTGTGATGCATCCAGGCTCTCCTCATCAAGCACACTCAATTTTTCAGCTCTTTCACTCGAACAGCACAAGATATGGGGCACAAAAAAGCAAACACACAATAATAAAGCAATGCAACAAGCAATCACAATGCACACGAGAGTTACAAAGTCACTGACCTTCAACCTTTTTATTACTCACAAAAAGGAATTACAAGTGCTACCTCGCTTACACTTACCTCTCTCACACAACATGTGCATGTATGTACATGTCTCACACTAAAGGGTCTCACCCCTTTGTTCCTAGGGTCACTCAGAATCCTAATCCTAGTATAACTCCTATAAATCCAAGTATACTTCCTACGAGTATATCTCCTCTAATCTGAGTATATATTTGTAGGCATCCAATTCTAAGTAGAACTTTTTACCACAAGGAGTCCTATGCATAGTTGAACACTGTTGCACACAACAGTCCACCATGCTGCACCACATCACACTCCTTCCGTACTTAGGAGTTGTGATCCAACTAGTAGGGTCATACTTAAACTCTTGGCGTGATCTACCTGTTCTATTGGGCTATAGGAAGAATCCTATTCCAACTCAAACTCTACAAGTGGTGCCCCACACACCTCTGTCCTCTAAGGTTTTGGACCATAAGGAATCCATTGAACCCTACATTGATCGGGGAAATATGTCTCCCAAACATAGATGTGGAGGAACCCTCTCATTCTGCTGCACAGTGTGCCCGCTAGTGCCGCACAGCCTGCTTGCCATCCAGTGCCACACACTGGTGCACTGCCCCTCTGCGTGCTGCACGCCTCCAGGCCACATTTTCCTCTATTCGCTACCTACCAAGCATAACTTACCTCTATTGTGCTTGCTCCCATACTCGATCCACGTCACCTTGTGTGTGTTGTGCCTACAACCCGTAAAACCTCCCACATTGCTAGGACAACGTGCCATCCCACCCTTGGGTGCACGTTCCTACTCAAGGCCGTGACAAACCTCCCCCACTTGAAGAACCCAACATCCTCATTGGATCGGCCAACTCATCTCCGTAAAAGAAGATTTGTGAATGGTGTAGCAAAATTAAGCCAAATCGAGCAACTCTACCCAATTCCTCTGGCTTACGTCACATAATGCCTTAAATACTCCTCGAGTAAGGGATTAACATGCTCAGTCTGCCCATTTGTCTATGGATGATTCGTAGTCAAAAATTGCAACTCAGTGCCCATGAGATTGAAAAGTGAAGTCTAGAACTTGTCTGTGAAGCATGCATCTCTATTGCTCAAGATATCTTCTGGCACTTCAACATACTTTATCACAAGCTTGAGCATCAGCTCTGCAGCTCTCTCTGCCGAACATGCATGTGGTGTGGGAATAAACATAGCATACTTTAAAAATCTATCAACCACCACCAAGATTGACTTATAATTGTCTCCCGCCTTGGGCATTCCCAATGTGAAATCCATCGAGATTGATTGTCAAGATCTTTTTGGTATCAGTAATGACTGAAGAAGGTCCGCCAGTCTTCTCCTCTCATATTTGTCTAATTGACATATTAGACAAGTTTTGACATTCAACCGTATGTCTTCTTCCATCTTGGGCCAGTAATATGACCTGCTCAACAAGGCCATCATCTTCTCTACCCCTAGATGTCCTGCCCATCTTAGATCATGAGTTTCTCACAAGTGTGTCTTGAGAAGTTTCCCCTCCACTAGGAACATATAATCTCCCTCCTCGAGCATAGACTAGACCATTTTCTAGCCAATATCTTCACAAAATTCCTTTGCGAATTTCCTTACAAAGTTGTTTGTATGTCGGATCCCTGGTCTGCATACTGCCTTACTTTGTCTACAAAGTCAAAAGTGAAGGCTGTGAGAATGGCCACATACCCCTCTACACTTTTCCCTACTGAGTGCATCTGCCACTTGGTTCTGCCTCCCAGCCTTGTGAACCCACACAAAATCAAATTCGCCAAGATATTTCTACCATCTCGCCTGTTTGGGCATTAACTTCTTCAACGTCTTGAAGTAAGTATTAACCGCACTGTCCATCATGACCATTAAACGAGTACCTAACAGGTAATGTCTCCATGTCATCAAGCAATGTACCACCACTGTCATCTCTTTTTCGTGTGTGGAGTGCCTTTGCTCCGCATCCATTAGCTTTTTGCTCTCAAAAGTGATAGGATGTCCCTCCTGAACAAGAACACCACCAATGGCCCTATCCAAAGCAACCATCTATACCTTGAATGGTTTATCAAAGTCAGGTAACTTAAGCACGGTTCAAAAGCTACAAAAACTTTAATATCCTTGAATGCTTTCTCACATGCCTCAGTCCATTCCCACTCCTTTCTTTTCTTCAGCAAATCTGCCAATCGCCCTACTCTCCTCAAGTAGCCTTCCAGGAATCTTCTGGGAGTAACAAGAACATCACCACGGGTGCTGCATAGGCATCGGGCGTGTTCAGCTGTGCACGGGATGAAAAACATACCCGTGGGTGTGGTAGAGGCTCCGAGCAGATTGGGCAGTGCGCAGGATGAACTATTAGGAGCTTCCAAAACATCCCAGTGGGCGCATGGGAGGTTTCAGGTGCGTTGGCCAGTGTGTAGGACGAACTTACAAGAGCGACTGGAACATCCCCGTGGGCGCAGAAGAGGAGTAGGGTGTGTTCGGCAGCACACGAGACGAACTTTGGGGAGCAATGGTAACATCCCCGCGGGCGTGGCAGCGGCTGCGAGTGCATTTGGCAGTGCACAGGATGAACTTTTGGGAGCTTCTAGAACATCTCGTGGGTGCTTGGAAGGCTACAGGCATGCTGGCCAATGCATGGGACAAACTTATGAGAGCGACTGGAACATCCCTGCGAGCGTGGAAGAGGAGTAAGGTGCGTTCAGTAGTGCATGAGATGAACTTTGAGGAGTGACAGTAAAATCCATCACTTCTGCTGTGCCCACGGAGATGTTCCCATCACTCCCTGAAGTTTGTCCAGCACACTCCCCAATGCGCCCAAAGCAACTGCTGTGCCCGTGGGAACATTCCAGTTGCTCCTAGAAGTTCATCCTGCGCACGGACAAACGTGTCCAACACCGCTGCCGCCATGGGATGTTCTGGTTGCTCCTGTAAGTTCATCCCAAGCACTGCCAAACACGCTCGATTCCTCCACGGTGCCCAGAGGGATGTTCCAGTTGCTCCTGGATGTTCCCGTTCCGCCTGAAAGTTCATTCCATGCATTGCCGAACATGCCCGACCCCACTGCCGCACCAACAAAGATGTTCCGGTCTCACCTGGAAGTTCGTCCCCGCACTGTCGAACGAGCCTAAAGCCTCTTCCATGGCCGTGGGTATGTTCTGGTCACTCTTTGAAGTTTGTCTTGCGCACTGCCAAATGCGCCTGACACTTACACTGCACCCGCAGGGATGTACCACTCGTTCCCAGAAGTTCATCCCAAGCAGTGCTAAACGCATCCGATGCCTCTGCCTAGCCCGCGGGGATTTTCCGGTTGCTCCCAAAAGTTCATCCTGTGCACTGTCAAACATGCCGAATGCCGCTGATGCACCCATGGAGATGTTGTGGTCACTCCTAGAAGTTCATATCGTGTACTGCCGAACACACCCAATGCCTTTGACACTCCCACGGGGATGTTCTGGTGGCTCCCAGAAGTTCATCCCACACATTGCCGAACATGTCCAACCCTTCTACCACGCCCACAGAGATGGTCAGGTCGCACTCAAAAGTTCATCCCGAGCACTGCCGAACTCGTCCAATGCCTATGCCAAGCTCGCGGGGTTTCTTGGTTGCACCCAGAAGTTTGTCTCGAACACTGCACAATGCACCTGACGCCACTGCCGCCTGCCCAAGGGGATTTTATGGTTGCTCCTAGAAGTTCATCCCAAGCACCGTCGAAAGCACCTGACGCCTTTGCCATGCCTGCATTGATGTTCCGGTCTCTCTCGAAAGTTTGTCCTGCACACTGCCAAAAAATGTCCAACACTGCTGCCATGCCCACAGGAATGTTCCGGTCGCTCCCAAAAGTTCATCCCACGCACTGTCGAATGTGTCTGATGCCTCTGCCACGCCCGCGGAGATGTTCCAGTCACTCCCAGAAGTTTGTCTTGTGCACTGCCCAACACCACTGCCGTGCCTGTGGAGATGTTGTGGTTGCCCCTGGAATTTCATCCTGCACACTTCTGAATGCGCCTGATGCCACTGAAATGCTGGCAGGGATGTTCTGGTCGCTCCCAGAAGTTCATCTCGTGCCCTGCCGAACACACCCAAAGCCTCTGCTACACCTGCAAGGATGTTCAATTCCTTCCAGGAAGTTTGTCTAGCGCACTGCCAAAAATGCCGAACGCTGCTGCAGTGGCTGAGGGTATGTTCCGATCACTCCTGGAAGTTCGCTCCAGTCACTACCAAATGCGCCGAATGCCACTGCAGTGCCGTTGCAGATGTTTCAGTTAGTCCTAGAAGTTTTCCCCACGCACTGTCAAATTTACCCGATGCGGTTGCCGCACACACAGGAATGTTCCAGTCGCTTTTGGAAGTTCATCTTGCGCACTGGCGAATGCGTCCGATGCCTCTGCCACGCCTACAGGGGTGAGCAAGAATGTTCTGGTCACTCCTGCAAGTTCGTCTCACACACTGCAAAATGGGCCCGACGCCTCTACCGTGCCTGCGAGGATGTTTTAATCTCTCCTGGAAGTTTCTCCCACGCACTCGACGCTGCTGGCTCGCTTGTAGTGATTTTGCAGTCACTCTTGGAAGTTCTTCTTATGTACCACCCAACACGCCTGAAGCCTCTTCCATGCCCATGGGGATGTTCTGGTTGCTCTCAGAAGTTTGTCCCAAGCACTGCTGAATGCGTCTGACACCGCTGCCCCAACTGCTAGGATGTTTCAGTTGCTCCTGGAAGTTTGTCTCGCGTACTGCTGACTGTGCCGGACACCACTGCCATGCCACAGGGATGTTCCTCTAGCTTCCGTATGTTCATCCTACACACTACCAAACGTGCCCGACACCTTTGCCAAGCCCGCAGGGATGTTCTAGTCACTGCTGGAAGTTTGTCCCATGCACTGTCGAGGATGCCCTCTGCCACGCCCACGGGGATGTTCCTGTCGCTCCTAGAAGTTCTTGCCACACATTGCCGAATGCGCTTGACACCTCTACTGCAGCCGCGGGGATGTTCCAGTTGCTCCCAAAAGTTCATTCTGTGCACTTCCCAACACACCTGAAGCCTCAAACGCACCCACGGGGATGTTCCGGTCGCTGCCAAAATTTCATTGTGTGCACTGCTAAACGCACCCGATGCCTCTTCTATGCCCGCGGGGATTTTCTGGTCACTCCTAAAAGTTTGTACTACAAACTATTGAATGCACCCGACACCTCTGCTGTGCCTGCCATGATGTTTTGGTTGCTCCCACAAGTTCGTCCTACCCACAGTCAAACACATCCGGCACCTCTGCTGCACACATGGGGATGTTCCGGTTGTGCGAAGAATTCATCCCACGCACTGTTTGACTCATTTAAAGCCCCTGCCCTGCCTCAGGGATGCTTTGGTTGCTCCTGAAAGCTCAATGCGCGCACTACCCATTGTCCCAAAAGCCTCAAAAGCATCCGCGAAGATGTTCCTGTAGGCAAGGCATCGGCAATACTCCAGTCACTCCCGTAAGTTCGTCTTGCAAACTGCCGAATATGCCCGACACCTCTGCCGAGCCCGCGGGGATGTTCTGGTCGTTCCCAGAAGTTCATCTCATAAACTGCCGATCGCACCCAACTCCTTTGCCGCACCTGTAGAGATGTTTTGGTTCCTCGTAGAAGTTCGTTCTTCACAATGCCAAACACCCCCGACACCTCTGCCGAGCCCGTGGGGATTTTTCGGTCACTCCAGGAAGATCCTCCTATGCACTGCCAGATGTGCCCCACCCTGCTGCCGTGCCAGTGGGGATGTTCCGATCACTCCCAGAAGTTCATCCGGTGCACTGCTGAATGTGCCTGACTTCTCTTCCGTGCCCGCGGGGATGTTCAGGTTGCTCTTAGAAGTTCACCCCGCACACTTCCCCACTTGCCCAAAGCCTTTGCCCCTTCCACGTGGATGTTCTGGTTGCTCCTGGAAGTTCATCCCGCCCACTGCCAACGCACCCAAAGCCACTGCCATGCCCACAAAGATGTTACAGTCACTCCCAAAAGTTTGTCCCTCTCACTTCAAAACGTGCCCGATTCCTCAACTGCAACTGCGGTGATGTTTCGGTCACTTCTGAAAGCTCGTCCCGTGCACTGCCCAATGTGCCCAAACCTTTGCTACACCCAAGGAGATGTTTCAATCACTGCCAGAAGTTTGTCCCACACACTGGTGAATTGTTGGGGTCCTGATTTTTTTCCCAACTTTTCTACACCATAGGGGTCAGCATGGCTACTGGAATCCTTCCTAACTTGCTGTCCGGTTTGATTCTTGAGTTCTTATCTTATTTTATATCCCCTAAGTTGTCCTTCGGGTTAACTAATATATATAAAGATATGTTGGATAGGCAAGACAACTCTTAAACCTATCACAACTTGCCTTGGTTGAAGAAGACAACTCTTAACTTCAACCTTAGCTCTTAAGCAAGGAAGGCAACTCTTAACCTTGTCTTAAGCCCAAGTTATCTCAAGACAACTCTTAAAAGATAATCAAAATATAAACAAGAATGGAAGCAAGAATGCTTACCTTTGATTCTTGATTAATGAATGAGAAAAATAACAAAATTCGTAGCTTATGAGCTCCTCACAAATAATGGGCTGTATTTATAGTCCTAAGACAGCCTTATCCTAATTTAACTAGTACTTAGGTTCCTTATCCACTTAGGATATGTTTTCCTAAGTCAACAAGCTTTTCTAAGTCAAATAAAACATTATCAAGATAGACCTTATCCAAATGTTTCCTAATTCTACTAGGATTCTTGGTCTTTCTTGAATTTCTACCTAGACTAGAATTCCTATCTTATCTTGTATTTTACAGCAGCTGCACTTCCTCTTGCCTAATCCTTGTAGGACTAGGACTCTGAATGCATATCCTTTTGCCCTTAGAATTCTTCTTGTCGCGACTATCCTATTGCTACTGGAACTCATCATGAGTGTCCTACTGCTGATAGAACTCTTCTTGGCATGGATGTCCTACTGCTGCTAGAACTCTGCTTGGCATAAACGTCTTACTGCTGCTGGAGTTCTTCTTGATGCAAATATCCTTCTTCTGCTGGAACTCTTGTTGGCATGAATGTCCTTCATTGATTAGGAAAGTCACTGCCAGGCCTCACTGCTGGGCTGCACACTTGCTGTTGCCAGCTTGTTGTGCACATTTTCTGGCCCATGCTCTCCTTTGCTGCCCCATTTTCTTCCCATTGCCTTTCCTGCATACTTAGGTTCTCAACAATCCCCCTTTCTTGAAGACTCACCTTGTCCTCAAGGTGAAAGTTGGAAAACTGCTGCTGGATGTCATTATAGTCTTCCCAAACTTGTATGGGTAATGGCAAAGGTTGTAGCAATCCTTTGGTCTTGCCATCTTCTGGTTTTATCCATGGGCAAATGTCACAACTGCTATTTTTCTTCTTACCTTTTGCCTTGAATCCTTCCGACCAAAAGTATAGCTTGATCCGCATGTAATGTCCTCCTTCCCGTGAGGTTTGGAAGTGATTCAATATCTTTCCTCTTAGTCCTGGTATGTTTGGTACATACACCTGCTGGTTGTGCCAAATATATCCATTCTTTAGGGTGAATTTACTAACCTTAGGGTCAAAATTCTTGATCTTCTTGGCATGCTCTTGTCTTTGAGGATCAATCTCCATTGCCTCTTTGATTTCTGTCCATACATTCCACTTCGCTCTGCTAATGGCAGTAAGGCATGCGTCATTAGGCTCACATACTGTCCATAATGCTTGACCTCCATTGCTTCTGGACAATGCATCTGCCACCTTGTTTTCCTTGCTCAGTTTGTAGATTATTTCATACTCGTATCCCAGTAACTTGACAAGGAACTTTTGTGGCTCTAGTGTGGTAATTTTCTGCTCCATGAGGCTTCTCAACGGTTGTTGATCCGTAATGATCAGGAACTTTCTCGCAAGAAGGTAAAGTCGCCATACCTTGACTGCATGGATGATGGCCAACATCTCCTTGGCGTATACTGACCATTCCTTCTTCATGGGCCCTAAGACTCTGCTCATGTATGCAATAGGTCTTCTGGCTTGACTCAGGACAGCACCTATTCCATCTTGACATGCGTCAGTGTGAAGCTCAAAGGTTTGGTTGAAGTCAGGCAGTGCTAACACTGGCGTCTCACACATAGCTTGCTTCAACAACTTGAATGCGTCTTCACTCTTCTCTATCCATAGGAATCCATCCTTCTTCAATAAATCTGTCAGTGGTTTTGCTATGGCTCTATATTTGTGAACAAATTGGCGGTAATAGCCTGTCAAACCTAGAAATCCTCTAAGTTCTGTGACATTCTTAGGAATTGGCCATGTTTGCATGGCTCCTATTTTTTGTTGGTCTACCTTCACTCCTCTTCGAATATGATGTGACGAGGTATTCAAGCTCCTCTTGCATGAATGTGCACTTGAATGGCTTGATGACGAAACGATTTCTTCTTAACACTTCTAGCACTTTTGCTAAGTGTTTTATATGATCATCATGGTTCCTAGAATAGACCAAAATGTCATCGAAAGAAAACTAAAACAAAGCTGTGCAAGTAAGGTTTGAAGATGTCGTTCATGGCTATTTGAAGGTGCAGGGCGCGTTGCATAGTCCGAAGGGCATGACTAGGTACTCGTAGTGTCCACTATGAGTCCGAAATGCTGTCTTCTGCACATCCTCTTCCTTCATGCGTACTTGATGATATTCGGCCTTAAGATCCAGCTTGGTGAACAACTTTGCTCCATCTTGCTGTAACATCTCTTCCACTTGTCTTTTGATCTCGTTCTTTTGGAAGTGTGCATACCAGTAAGGTGCTACATTAATCACCTTGGTCTTGTCGATTAATGGGATGGCATGGTAGTAATGTCTTAAGGGTAGCAGCCCTTGTGGCTCTCCTAAGACATCTCCAAATTGGTCCAGTAGGTTCCTTACTGCTAATGGTATGTCTTCGTGCGTGTTCTGCCATTCATGATGTTTGCCTATGTTTTCCTCCTTTGTGGCCAAGAGAATCGCAAACCATTGTGCCCTTTTTCTGTATAATCGTTCAAGGGTACTTACCCCACAATGATGTGCTGCATTGGTGGTGGATGCCTCCCACGTGCAGTCCCTTCCCTTCTATTGGAAGTGCATGGCCATGGATTCGTAGTCAAACATTATCTTGCCTATGGTTTTAAGCCAAGCATTGCCTAAAACCACATCAAGACCTACCAAGGCTAACACATGCAGTTCTACCTCTATCTTGACTCCCTGAATCTGCTTAGCTACTGGCTTGATAACTTGTGCACAGTTGAGCTTCTGTCCACTTGCCACTTTTACCTCAAAGGGTGCAATCCTTTTCGTACATAGTTGGAGTGTTTTGACCAGTTTTGTGTTGATGAAGTTATGGAGTGGCTTCACTATCAATCAACACCAAAATATTCTTGTTGTTTATGGTTGTCGAACAGCCTCATTGTAGTAGGCTTAGTGGTTGCCCCTACTGCATGCAAGTCGATTTTACCTTCATCCGCATGATCTGGGGAGTTTATTGCCTCGGTTTCCTCCTCGCTATCCATGCGACTTTGGGCGTTTGTGCTAACAATGGGGTTACTGTCAAGAACACCTGACCTATTGCATGGAATGTCTGGATCTTCAGTGTTCAAGCTGAAACCTAAATAATCCTCATTCTATCCAGGGAATTGAGGGTCTAAAACAGGTGCAGATGATGGCGTTTGATCAATATTTGTGCCTTGCAAAACATGCTGCAAGCTATGCATATTTTCTGCTGCAGTTTGAATAATGAATGGTCTAAAGGTCTGATCTCTTGCAGCTTGTGAAGCTGTCTGTGAAAGATCAGCAAGTCCTTCAATCTGGACAGAATTATGATTAGGAACGTTTGTCTTCTGATCTAGGTTTAGCCAACAAGGCAGATTGGTCCTACATAGTCCTTGTTGGAGTATTTTCTAGTGGATAATTTGTAGAAGCATTGGAGTGTTCTTGCAATCCATTCAAAGACCTATTTAATCCTGCATCCAATTCAATTTGTTGTCTCTCCATCCTGGTCAGTTCTAATGAAGAAGTAGACGGCAGTATAGTGGAAACTATTGAAGCGCTTAAGTCATTGTTCTGCAACTGATATGGTAGAGATGTAGAAGTAGTAGCATGAACATGAACAGATGAATCAGGACATCTGGCAAATGCATTGCGTGACTCTTCACAGGACATCTGCATCTGTATCTTGGCATTTGGACACACCAAGTTCTATCCTGGAGCACTTGTGTCCTTAGTGTCACCTTCACTTGGACGTGCATACACATCTTTTGTGTACAATTTTTTCCTCTCGCTATCATCAACTGGAATTCTTGGTGATGAAACGTCTTTGCTTGTTCTCCATATTGGCATCTTAAGAGGTAGAGATAAGTATTCCAAGTTCTAAACTAGTGCAACACTCTCCGAATTTGATGAAGGAAAGACTTGGTTCCCATTAAACTCGGAGCAGATATTGGTGATGCTGGAGGGGCTGAATCTGTCCATCAATTCTTGTGTGAACCTTGTCTAGCCAATCCTTCTACCTTCTCGGCCATAGGTGGCCTTAAGCTAACGCCACCATTGGTTGGCTCTCCCACATAGGTGATAGGATGCAAAATCAACCCTTTCACCCCTCTCAACACCTTGTTTCTCGAAATAGAACTCAACCTTGGAGATCCATTTAGTTGGATCCCCTTTCTCAAAGGTTGGGAATTCGATTTTTACCTTAGGCCTAGTGTAGTGGCTTGGGCTGTCGTAGTGTTGCCATTCCTCTCTCCTATTTGTCCCCAACATTCTGCCTCATGACAACTCTGCATTCTCCTTGGGCTGCCACATTGCTAGCCTTCGATCCAAGACCTCATTGTTGTTGTATTCATCGTAGAGGTCATAGGGCTGGTACAAATTTGGTGGCACCTCCCTTCTGCACCCTAGACTCATGTGCACTCTCCCCCTTTCTTGAGAGGGAAGCTGCTCATGGTGAAAATCTTCCTCTGAATGCAGCCTTTTAGGTTGCTGTGGCAGTATACTGCTCTTGGTTTTCTCAGTTTTGACTTGTTTTCCAGCCACTCATGGTGTGTCTCTCTTCAATTGCTCAAGAGAATGGATGATAGAAGATAATTGATGTTTGTTATCACTTACCTGGTCATTGAGCAAGCGTCGATTCCTCTCTAAGGTCAAAATTCTTCCAAAGTCCTCCTTAGTTCGCTGTTGTAGTGAGGGTGAATGCTGACTTGATGACATGCTGACCTTGTTGTCCTCTTAACTGGATTGTATATCTGCTGCTGTCTCAATAAAGCACCAATTTGTTGGGGTCCTGATTTTTTTTCCCTACTTTTCTACACCTTAGGGCGTCAGCATGCCTATAGGAATCCTTCCTAACTTACTGTCCCTGTTTGATTCTTGAGTTCTTTTCTTATTTTATATCCCTCTAAGCTGTCCTTCGGGATTAACTAATATGTATAAAGATATGTTAGATAGGCAAGACAACTCTTAAACCTATCACAACTTGCCTTGGTTGAAGAAGACAACTCTTAACTTCAACCTTAGCTCTTAAGCAAGGAAGACAACTCTTAACCTTGTCTTAAGCCCAAGTTATCTCAAGACAACTCTTAAAAGATAATCAAAATATAAACAAGAATGGAGCAAGAATGCTTACCTTTGATTCTTGATTAATGAATGAGAAAATAACAAAATTCGTAGCTTATGAGCTCCTCACAAATAATGGGCTGTATTTATAGTCCTAAGACAGCCTTATCCTAATTTAACTAGTACTTAGGTTCCTTATCCACTTAAGATATGTTTTCCTAAGTCAACAAACTTTTCTAAGTCAAATAAAACATTATCAAGATAGACCTTATCCAAATGTTTCCTAATTCTACTAGGATTCTTGGTCTTTCTTGAATTTCTACCTAGACTAGAATTCCTACATTATCTTGTATTTTACAGCAGCTGCACTTCCTCTTGCCTAATCCTTGTAGGACTACGACTTTGAATGCATATCCTTTTGCCCTTAGAATTCTTCTTGTTGCGACTATCCTATTGCTACTAGAACTCATCATGAGTGTCCTACTGCTGATAGAACTCTTCTTGGCATGGATGTCCTGCTGCTGCTAGAGCTCTACTTGGCATGGATGTCCTACTGCTGCTAGAACTCTGCTTGGCACAAATGTCTTACTGCTGCTGGAACACGTTCGAGAGTGACCGAAAAATCCACCGGCCTAAGCAGAGGCATCGAACACGTTCGACCATTGTCGGGACGAACTTCTAAGAGTGACCAGAACATAACTGCGGACGCCACAGAGGCTTGGGGCACATTGGGCAGTGTGCGGGGCAAACTTCTGAGAGTGATCGAAAAATCCCAGCGAGCTCAACAGAGGCATTGGACACACTCGGCAGTGCTCAGGATGAACTTCCGAGAGTGATCAAAACATCCATGCAATCACGACAGGCGCATCGGGCTCTTTTAGTACTGCACAGGACAAATTTCCAAGAGCAACCGGGACATCCTTGCGAGCATGGTACGTTCAGCAGTGCATGAGATGAACTTCCAAGAGCGACCGTGACATCCTAATGGCTACAAAAGAGGCATCAGGCACGTTCGGTAATGCACGGGGCAAATTTTCAAGAGCGACCAAAACATCCCCGTGGGCGTGGCAGAGGCTTTGGGTGCATTTGGCAGTGCATGGGACGAATTCGGGAGCAACCGAAAAATCCAACTAGACTCGGCAGAGGCATCGGACATGCTCAGCAGTGGTTGGGATGAACTTCGGGGAGTGACTAGAACATGCCTACGGATGCAGCAGAGGTTTGGGGCACATTGTGCAGTGCGCGGAGCGAACTTCCAAGAGAGACCAGAAAATTCCAGCAGGCTCAACAAAGGCATCAGACACTTTCAGCAGTGCTCAAGACGAACTTTCAAGAGTGACCGGAACATCCCTGCAGTCATGACAGACGCATCAAGTGCTTTCATTAGTGCACGGGATGAACTTCCACGAGCAACTGGATCACTCCTGCGGGCACAACAGCGACATCGGATGTGTTCAGCAGTGCACGGATCAAACTTTTGGGAGCGACTGGAATCCCCGTAGCCATGGTAGAGGCTTCGGGCGTGTTAAATAGTACACAGGATGATCTTCTGAGAGTGACTAGAACATCCCCGCAGGCACGGTTGAGGTGTTAGGTGCATTTGGCTGTGCGTGGCACGAACTTTGGGGAGCCATCAAAACATCACCACGGGCATGGTAGCGTCAACGGTCAAGTTAGCAATGCGTGGGACGCACTTCTGGGAGCAATTGGATCATCCCTGCGGGTGTGGCAGTGGTGTCATACGCATTTGGCAGTGCGCAATCGGAACATCACCTGGGCATGGCAGAGGCATTGTGCGTGTTCGGGAGTGCGCGGGATGAACTTCCGAGAGCAATGGGAACATCCCTGTGGGCATGGTAGCAGTGTAAGGAATCAACTTCTAGGAGCGACCAGAACATCTCTACCAGCGCGGCATAGGCTTCAGGTGCATTTGGCAAAGCACGGGACTAACTTCTGGGTGTAACTGGAAAATGCCCGCTGGAAGTCCGTCCGATGCGCTGCCCAATGCATCCAACCAACGGGGATGTTCTAGTTGCTCCTAGAACTTCATCCCACACACTTTTGAATGCATCCAATGCTGCTACCACGCCCACAAAGATGTTCCAGTTGCTCCCGGAAGTTCGTCCTGAGAATTGTTGAACACAACCGACCCTTCTACCACACCCGCAGGGTTGTTCTGGTCATTGTTGCACCCGATGCCTCTGCTACACTGTCGACGATGCTCCGGTCACTCCAGGAATTTGGCCCAAGCACTGCCAAACACCTCAGACGCCTCTGCAAAGCCTGTGGCAATTTTCTGGTCACTCCCAGAAGTTTGTCCCGCGCACTACCCAATGGACCGGAAGCCTATGCCGTGACTAGGAGATGTTCTAATCACTCACAGAAGTCTGTTCCGTGCACTGCACGATGTGCCCGCGGAGATGTTTTGATTGCTCCTGGAAGTTCATCCAGCACACTGTCGAACATACCCGATGCCTCTGCCGCACCCACAAGGACATTTCGGTTACTCCCAAAAGTTCACACTGCCCAACATGCCTAAAGCCTTTACCGCGCCTGCGGGGATGTTTCGGTCCCTCTCGAAAGTCCGTCCTGTGCATTGCCAAATGCGTCTGATGCCTTTGCTAAGCCCGCAGGGATTTTTCTATCATTCCTAAATGTTTGTCCTGCTCACTGGCAAACGTATCCAATGCCGCTGCCATACCCACAAGGATGTTCCGGTCACTCCTAGGTGTTCATCTCGCACATTGCCAAATGCGTGTGACATCGCTCTTAGAGCCTTAGTACCTCAATGTGGATTCCTTTGTCGTCTACTTGAAATGGATAGATTTGAGTTAAACATTGGGTTCCTAAAATAATGTTTTGAGAAAGAGTTTTGACCAAAATAAAACTATTATGAAAGCAATAGTTTTGATTACAGACTTGAGCATTGGAGAGTTTGTACCTAACATATAGGTTAGAACCATTAGCACTATTAAGTCATTCGAAGGTCTTCTCATAGTATTGGGTAGGAATTATTCTTTCCCAAACACAGTTTTGGTTTGCACCAGAATCAACTAATGCAATGGTGTTGACAAAGAAATTATTTCCTATCTGTAAGAAAATATTGAATGCCATTTTTCAAAATTAATCCTATTGATCAAATGGATAAAACCATCTTCATCTAATGGTTGATCAGGCAAAGGTAAAGGTTGAGACGGTTGACTATCACTGCTTTCAACTTGCTAATTTTGCAGTTTGAACAGTGTTTCTAGAGTTTCTAACAATTCTACTCTAACATTGGTTTGAAGTTGTTGAAGCTATTGATCATTGACTTGTTTTTTCAAGCCTTTGATTTGAGGCCTTTAGGAGTTTAACTTCTTCTTGAAGTTCTTCTATGGTCAACTATTGGAATAAATTTTGAGCAGGGTATTTTTCAAAGATTTTATTGAGATTGAAAGGCTTTAGGGTACCAATCTGTTGTTCATGGGTAATGATTTCCCTAAGGTCCAGCAAATATTTTCTTTTAAGCTTTGGGTCATCTATTTTGTCAATGATATCAAGTAGAAATTGTTTATCAACTTTGTTTCTATTGATCATGTTAAGATGAGAATAGTTACAAATGTTTTTCGAACAATTGCAACTTTAAGTTGACTCACTATCACTAGTGGTTTGATCTATTTGTTGAATGAGTTCATCTGAAGACTCAGATGATTGAACACTGGACTCTTCACTAAGAAAAAGTTGAGTAAACTTGGATTTAAGATCTTCTTGATCCTTGAAGATTTCATTGATCTTGGATTTTGTTCTATAGTTGGTTGAGGTGTGGCTTGGTTTCTTACCAGTCCAACAAACAATATTCTTGTTTTTGGGCCTATCAGTTTTCTGATATTTCTTGGGCCTTGAATAGTATTGCTTCCTAGGTTTGGTGTAGTAAGAAATTTGTTTAGGCTTAAATTTCTTTCTACGAGATGGAGCTTGAATGTTGTCATATTCACATTAAGCACAAAAGTTGACCAAAAAAAAACTTATCAATTTTTCTCTTTTCCTTTTGTTCTTAACAGACGGTTAAACCTTCTTTTTTGACAAATGCAAAATGTTGACCATAAGTTATTGAATTCCATGGGATTGAACCTCCTCCTATGAATTCAACTAACTTTTTGAGAATCCTATCACTAAAGAATTTGGGCAATCCTACAACAAATTTTTCCTTCCAAAAAGAAGTGTTGCAATCTTGATGTTGGAAGATATGTGTAACAAACACATCTTTGTGCCAATGAAAATCTCCTAGGGTTGGACACCTAAGATTGGTCAAAACTATTTTTGAGCTTTGGAGTTCTTCTTGAGGGTTACCTATGAAGTGCATTCCTATGGTGTGGACTGACACTTTTATGACATTTTGATTCTCATGTTCTTCCATGAAACCTTTATCATCTTTTACTTGATATTTTTCTACTTGATTGAGAACATTTTCTTGATCCAGATTACTCAAACTATTGTCCCACCAATAGTGTAAGGAACCTGTAAAACCTACAACAATATACCTTGCTACAGTATGATCATAATGTTTGAGGGCTTTGTAGGCCAAAGAGGCCATACCTATCTCTTGAAGCAAATTCATAATCTCATATTCAAATCTACCATCTATGTTCCATTCATAAATGGCTTCACCTGTGTATTGAGTACTTATGAATTTTAAGCATTCTTCATATTAGATGTCTGGTTAAGTTGGTCTAGGATAATAATTCCTAGTTGAATTAGTTTTGAATCTAGGCCTTGATTGACATTGAATCCTATCTATCTGGATAGGCTCTTTGTCATTAGATTGGGGTTGGGCGTGGCTTTCATCTACTGTATTAACATTGGATTTGGATGATCTTGAAAGTTGAGCTAATTATTTATGGATTTGGTCTAAAAGCTCTACTTTTCTAAAAGTAAGAGGTTCTTTGGATGTCAAAGGTAGATTATATGGTTTGAACAAAAGCGGAGATATGTTTAAGGGAAATTGGGCTTGCTGTTGAGGCTGAAGGTTGTCCAATTTATCCTTTATGCAACTTAATTGGCTATTGTATGAAGGATTTGACTTTGGAAATTGTTCTGTTCATAAACCTTTTGGACATAACCTAAGGTTAATGACTCAAAATTAGACCTACTATTGGTAATTTTTTTGAAAGGAGAAGCTAGAATGGTCGTTTGTCCTAATTTGAGATTGATTGATTCTAATGGTGGATGAACCAATTGAATAAGACCATGGGATTTTGTTTCCTATTTCCTAGTTTGACTAGATTGAACCTGAATTACTATAAAAAGGTAATGAATTTGGTTATTACCAAGATACTTTTCAAACCAAGTAAAGAAAAGAATATTGACTTTAAGTTTATTCATTTCTTTATACCATTCTTCCCTAATTTGATCATGCTTTTTAACAAAAAAGTTTTCAAAGAACCATTTAACCTTGATCTGATTAATAGGAGCTTTGAAATCTTGATGAAGAAAGTCTGTCAATCTAAAAATCTTCTCGAATAATCATATTGACAGTTTGAAAATAAAAAAAGGTTGGACAACTTGCAGCTGACATGTGGGTAACTGGTTTAGCTATAACGTTGGAATAGTTAATAGAACTTTGAGCACTTTAAATTTCTACTTCATATATTTTGTATGGCTTAGATGAAGAAGGAATTGAGAAAGAATTTCTAGCAGTTTAAAAATCAGCTATTGAGGGAAAAGGTCTCGACTGTCTAAAAGAATTGAACTTAAGTAGAACATGGCCATCACCGGTTTCTTTTCTTCTTTGAGATCATGCTTCGTAAGGTTTTTAGGAACCCAAGGATTCCTAAATTTCCAAGTTTCAAGGATAGTGATCTGATTCCACTAGAGCAATTTTGGAGTAAAGGTTGAGGCAGGGGTATCCTGACATTGAGTATAGACAGTGATCATTGTGGTTTCTCCTTTATCATCACTAAGAAGACACCTATGATCCAATTGAGATGTGAATTGGCAGAAATAGATCCTATATAGAAGCATATATCCTTGATGATATTCTACATATTTGGAATTGGGAGCATAAATATTGAGCACTAAAGTGTCCAATATGGTTGGGTTAAAAAGGTTGAAATAAATAGAACCATTGCACATGTTTGTTTGGACTATTTCTAAAATGGAATCTTCAGCAGTGCATAAAATGAACTTCCAGTGGTGATTGAAACATCCCCATGGGTGCAGATACGGCATTAAGAGCCTTTAACAGTGCATGGGACAAACGTTCGGGATCAACCTGAACATCTCTGCGAGTGCAGCAGCGGCATCGGGCGTGTTTGGCTATGAGCGAACGAAAATTTATCCCTAGCACTGCCTAACGCATCTGACACCTTTGCTAAGCCCCCAACAATTTTATGGTCGCTCATGGAAGTTCATTCCAAGAACTGCCAAACGCAGCTTACGCCTCTGTCGCTGCACCTGTAGAGATGTTCTGGTTGCTTCCAAAAGTTTGTCCTGAGCACGGCCGAATGCGCGGAACAACTCTACTGCACCCACAGCGACATTCCGGTCTCCCCTAGAAGTTCATCCAGTGCACTGCCAAACGCGTCCGATGTTACTGCTGCACCTGCAGGGATGTTCATGTTGCTCCTGAAAGTTTGTCCTGTGCACTGCTGAATACATTTGACGCTGCTGCCACGCCGACGGGAATGTTCTGGCTGCACTCAGAAGTTCATCCCAAGCACTGTCGAACGCATCTAACGCTTGCAGTGGCTTTCCTGGTTGCTTTCGGAACATTGTCCTGCGCACTGCCTGATGCGCCCAAATCCTCTACCGTGTCCTCAAAGAAGTTCTAGTCTCTCCTGGAAGTTCGTCCCACGTATTGCCAAACTCGCCCGATATAGTTGTTGTGCCAGCAAGGCTATTCCAGTCTCTCCATGAAGTTCGTCCCGTGCACTGCCGAATCTACCAGAAGCCTATGCAGTGTCCGCGGAGAAGTTCCAGTCTCTCCTGAAAGTACATCCCACACACTGCCAAACTCGCCCGATATAATTCTTGTGCCAGTAGGGCTGTTTTGGTCTCTCCTTGAAGTTTGCCCCGTGCACTGCCGAACGTGCCAGAAGCCTCTGCCATGCGCATGGGGATGTTCTGGTCACTCCTAGAAGTTTGTCCTGCACATTACCGAATAAGGATGAAGCCTCTGTTGTGCCTACGGGGATCCTATGGTAGCTTCCAAAGGTTCATCCCGTGCACTACAGAATGTGTCAGGCGATGTTGTCGAACCTGTGGGAATATTCCGGTCACTTCTAGGATGCAAAATCAACCCTTTCTACACCTTGTTTTTCAAAATAGAATTCACCTTTGGAGATCCATTCAGTTGGATCTCCTTTCTCAAAGGTAAGGAATTCGATTTTTACCTTTGGTTGGGTGTAGTAGCTTGGCCTGTCGTAGTGCTGACATTCTTCTCTCCTAGTTATCCGCCAAATTTCTGCCTCATGATGACTCCGCATTCTCCTTGGTTGCCATACTATTGGCCATTGATCCAAGACCTCATCGTCACTGCATTCATCATAGGGGTCATAGGGCTAGTGCAAATTCGGCGGCACCTCCCTTCTCCACCCTGGACTCATGTGCACTCTCCCCCTTTCTTGAGACAGAAGCTACACAAGGTCAAAATCTTCCTCCTACTGATGGTGTCGTGAGATCTTCGAATGGAGCCTTCTAGGTAGCTGTGGCAGTATATTGCTCCTCGCTTTTTTAATTTTAACTTGTTTTCCAGCCACTCGTGGTGTGTGTCTCTTCAATTGCTCAAGAGAATGGATGATAGAAGATAATTAATGTTTGATATCACTTACCTGGTCATTGAGTGAGCTTCAGTTCCACTCTAAGGTCAGAATTCTTTGAAAGTCCTCGTTAGTTTGTTGTTGTAATGAAAGTGAATGCCTTGCAACTGACTGGTGTCTGTGTTACTATCTCAACTAAAGCAATAATTTGTAGAAGTGTTTGTGCTTCCTCTCAACTGATGGTTGTGCTGATCTCTCAACGAAAGCACCAATTTGTTGGGGTCCCGATTTTTTCCCCAACTTTTCTGCACCTTAGAGGTCAGCACGCCTACTGGAATCCTTCCTAACTTGCTGTCCCGTTTGATTCTTGAGTTCTTTTCTTATTTTATATCCCCTAAGCTTCCTTCGGGTTAACTAATTTATATAAAGATATGTTGGATAGGCAAGACAACTCTTAAACCTATCACAACTTGCCTTGGTTGAAGAAGACAACTCTTAACTTCAACCTTAGCTCTTAAGCAAGGAAGACAACTCTTAACCTTAACTTAAGCCCAAGTTATCTCAAGACAACTCTTAAAAGATAACCGAAAATATAATCAAGAATGTGAGCAAGAATGCTTACCTTTGATTCTTGATTAATGAATGAGAAAATAACAAAATTCGTAGCTTATTTCCTCCTCGCAAATAATGGGTTGTATTTATAGTCCTAAGACAGCCTTATCCTAATTTAACAAGTACTTAGGTTCCTTATCCACTTAGGATATGTTTTCCTAAGTCAACAAGCTTTTCTAAGTCAACTAAAACATTATCAAGATAGACCTTATCCAAATGTTTCCTAATTCTACTAGGATTCTTGGTCTTTCTTGAATTTCTACCTAGACTAGAATTCCTACCTTATCTTGTATTTTACAGCAGCTGCACTTCCTCTTGCCTAATCCTTGTAGGACTAGGACTCTGAATGCATATCCTTCTACCCTTAGAATTCTTCTTGTCGCAACTATCCTATTGCTACTGGAACTCATCATGAGTGTCCTACTACTGATAGAACTCTTCTTGGCATGGATGTCCTGCTACTGCTGGAACTCTGCTTGGCATGGATGTCCTACTGCTGCTAGAACTCCACTTGGCATAAACGTCTTACTGCTGCCTAGCATTGTTGAATGTGCCTGATGCCTCTGCGGGGCCCACGGTGATGTTGTGGTCGATCTCAAAAATTCGTCCAACGCACTTCCAAATGCACCCGAAGTCTATGCCATGCTCGTTGGGATGTTCTTGTCACTCTGGGAACTTCGTCCCAAGAACTGCTAAACATATTCGATGCTGCTGCTGTGCCCGCAGGGTTGATCTAGTCACTCCCAGAAGGTTGTCCCATGCACTGTTGAACGCACCTAACGCCTCAGCTGCGCCCACGAGCATATTTCAGTCACTCCCGAAAGTTCATCCCGTCCAATGTTGCACGTGTCTAACACTGCTAACCCATATAATCTGGTCTCTCCCGGGAAGTTCATCCTGTCCACGGCCAAACGTGTCCGATGCCTTTACTGCACCCGCAAAGATATTTTGGTCGCTCTCGCAAGTCCATCCAGTGCACTGCCGAATGTGTCTGATGCTGCTGCCGCGCCTGTAGGGATGTTTCGATCGCTTAAATATGTTCTTCCCGAGCACTGCCGAACATGTTCGATGCCTCTCCGACGCCCGCAGGGATGTTCCAATCGCACTCGAAAGTTTGTCCCGCACACTATCAAATGCACCCGTAGCATCTGCTGCGCCCACGGGGATATTCTGGTAGGTGTGGGAAGTTCGTCCTTCATACTACCAAATGTATATGACGCTGCTGACACAGCTGCAAGGATGTTTTGGTCACTCCTGAAAATTTATCCTGTGCATTTTCGAACTGTTGGGGTCTCAATTTTATTCCCCAACTTTTCTGCACCTTAGAGATCGGTACACCAACTAAAAACCTTCATAACTTGCTGTCCCGTTTGCTTCTTGAGTTCTTTTCTTATATTTACATCCCCTAAGTTATCCTTCGGGTTAACTAATATATAAAAGGATATGTTGGATAGGGCAAGACAACTCTTAAACCTATCATAACTTGCCCTTGGTTGAAGAAGACAACTCTTAACTTTAACCTAAGCTCTTAAGTAAGGAAAACAACTCTTAACCTTGTTTTAAGCCAATATATCTCAAGACAACTCTTAAAAGATAACCGAAATATAAACAAGAATAGAAGCAAGAATGCTAACCTTTGATTCTTGATTAACGAATGAGAACTTTATCCTAATTCAACTAGTACTTAGGTTCATTATCCACTTAGGATATTTTTCCTAAGTCAACAAGTTTTTCTAAGTCAACTAAAACATTATCAAGATAGACCTTATCACATTGTTTCCTAATCCTACTAGGATTCTTGGTCTTTCTTGAATTTTTAGTTAGACTAGAATTCCTACTTTGACTAAATCTTTCTGTCCTTATCTTATCTCCTCTCCTACAGCCGTTTACCTTCATCTTGCCATTTCCTTCTTGGATTAGGACTTCCATCCTCCCCAAGACTTCTCTTTGGTGTGGTCATCTTGCTGAAGTCAAACCCGCCACGACGTCCTGCTATTGCCAGAGTTCTTCATGCCGTCTAGGTCCTTCTCTTACTGGAACTCTTCTTGACATGGACATGTTCGACAATGACAGCATTGGACATGTTCGACAGTGTGTGGGACGAACATTCGGGAGTAGCTAGAAAATTCACGTAAGCTCGACAGGGAAATCGGGTGCGTTCAGTAGTGCACGAGACAAACTTTTGAGAATGATCGTAACATCCCTAGGTCCTTGGAACCAGGGGCAAAAATTCCCTAGGTCCTGGGACCTAGGGCCTAAAATGCCCTGGGGTCTAAGAACCCAAGGGCAACAAAAAATGTCCTAGGTCCAGGAACCCAGGGGCAAAAAAAATGCCCTAGGTTCACAGACCTAAGGCCCAAAAAATTCCCTTGGGTCTAGGAACCAAGGGCCTAAAAAATTGCCCTAGGTCCGCGAACCTAGGGCCCAAATTGCCTTAGGTTTAGGGAACTTAAGGGCAAAAAAAATAACCCTAGGTGCGAGGACCCAAGGACATTTTCTAGACCCAGGGGAGATTTGGTCGGACCCATGGTAGTGATATTTTACCTATTTTAGTATGTATATAATCTACCTAGTTCATGAATCTACGAATATCAATAGGAATTAACAAGATACAAAATTTCTGCCATTATCACATCAATGCATAACCTAGATGAACAATAACAAAACAAACTCAAGGCCACTACCACAACACATAGCCAAAGCTACAACCATAACACACAACTAAACCTACAACTAAATCACATTCCCCAAGGATACAACCACAACACACAACCAAAGATAAAACCACAACTGTATAGCAAATATATTTACAAATAGAATCTGAAAATGCCAACAAATAATTTATTTACATAAACAATTAACATGTCATGCATTAATGTATTTGGCCTACAAACAAATCTAGTGCCATGTTAATCCTAAAGAATGTGCCGTGATGTGATGTGAAATTCCACTATCCTCCATGGCCTGTACACACCCGCACTATCGCCTCAAAAGTGGATCTCAATGTCGAAGAAGTCTAGTGGCTTAAAAGTGAATCTTAATATCGGAGAAGTTTAGTGGCTCACATTCTGGCAAATTTTGTCAAGACATGCCATTAGTCGATGCACGACCAGGTACGTATACTCATCGATGTGCAGCATTAATAATAGAACAAACATTAGATTGAGCAGTTATATAATAACAGTGCATTCGATAGTGGGTGTAATGCTTACAGTATCTTCCAGTTGTGTATCTACATCTAAGATACCGCGAAGCCACTTAAGTGTGATTGTGACTCATTGCGTCTCAATAGATGCATCAGGATCCTCTAGCCAATAGAGGTATGCGGCATATAAATCATCTGCATAAAGGGAGATCAGATCTATGATAATATCTGGCAGATACTGTGGAAGTTTTTTACTGGTTGAGATCTCACGCGACCTCTTCAAAGGGTTGATGTACGAGCTTCTGTCTTACGGGCCTGACCTATACACCTTGTCGAACTGGCTACGACCTGCATCACCTGCAAGCTGTATGTTGGCCTTGGGTTGTATAGTGGCTGATGGATTAGCTTCAACACCTATAGGAGACTACAATACTTTAACCTGTGAAATAATAACCAAATCCATCAAAATAAGTAATAGCAAACCAATTACTAAAACTATAACAGAAAAATAAAGAACAACACATTTAAAAGTATAAATATAAATATACTAACCTGTGACTGTTGATGACCACTCATTGCCATTCATGCACGGAGGTCTGCTACTAGTTAATCGATTTGGCCCACAACATCACATTCAATTTGCCACATATCATCGTGGATGCCACACTCAATCCTATCCACATCATCTCATATGTACATGATGTCCTGCCGCATGTAATAAATCTCTGAATCTAAGGAGTCAAAGCCATGTGTGATAAATCTCCTAAACTCCTCATCGATGTGTGATGGTCAGGGGGATGAATGATGTGATGGAGCAGGAGAATGGCGATGCAGTATAATCGGTGATGGCGAAGGAGCATAATGTTGTGCCATCATAGGCAAATGATGATATGAGGACCTTGCTGAGTGCTGTGACATGACCAGCGAATGATGAGACCTCGCTAGAGATTGATGCTGTGACAATTAAGGATAGATGTGTTAGCCAAATATAGGACACCTACGTTAAAATGTAAATGCAACTATAAATTATACCTCAACATAACTCGAAGTCGTGAGGAAGCTACCCCCATACACACCTCATGGTTGAATAATCTCCAGTAATTCAACCACGCATGGCAGTTCTATCTCTACACCGTTGGGTTGTAGCGTTGGAACAACCTGAAACGTCTGGGCGCCGAACAGATACTTATGAATATTAAATTGAGTCAAATTTCACTTGAGGTTCCTCCATCGCATGATGCACGGGATGACATCATGCACAATGGCAGCAAACCTATTTTGCAAGCTAAGGATACTCTCATAAATCAACACCTGCAGAGCATAAATTATAAAATTTCAACATAATACACAACACAAAAGTGAAAGTATAATACGAAGTTTGTTAGAAATACTTGAAATGCAATCGTCATTCCAGTAATGTTGTACTTGCCCTTAAATTGCTTGCCATTAACTTGCAAGTGCGCGAAAGTGCTCTTGTATCTGCTATGCTGGATAGCGAACGATCGTCACAAAGACTACATCATATAAAGATGGACGGCAGATCCCAATGGATATCTATTAAACTCTTCTAAATCCTCCAAAATATCTCACAACCACAAATCAACAGGTGATCTCTCATCCCTACCAAATAAAAACCTTTCCACCAAGTAAAAAAATGGACAATCTAATTGCATCTACATCTAAAATAGAAGAAAAGTTTAGGGCATCAAAAACTACGTTAATATCGTCTAGAATGATCATGTCTCAATCCCCAAATATAGCATCCCTAAGATAAGTACTATCCTGTAATTTTAAAGTAGGAAAATGTCGTCACCTAAGTCCGGTTACAACCCAAACTCAACACGTAAAAACTGAATCATCTAGTTACCAACTAAAAACCACATCTCATTTGAGTCACTATTCACATCTATCTCATGCAACATTATGTAATGAATTAAAATAGGGGAATGATGTAAATCACATATATCTAAAAAATTATCTAAGCATGTTTGCTTAAAAATAGCTAATTGGGTCTCACTTAATTTTGCCCTTATCTGATCAAGCACCATAAATCTCATCAGACAACACGTCTCTACATAGAAGTACTCATATACTGAGATCTTCAATTGAGGTTGACTTGCCCTTTGTACCTATAAATTGGCAATAAATAGTAATTAATTATTACTAAATATTATAAATAAACAATAAAATGTACACACTAAATTTAAAAAAATATGAATTTCAATAATAAGAACCACTAAAAACGGTGTTTAATAAGCAAATATTTATTTTTTTATTATTTTATATTTGTCACCTATTTTTACTATATTTTATGTAAATATAAATAAATTTAAAAGATTATAAATATATATAAACACTAGTCGAATACACCCTGAGCGTGTAAAGTTCACGTGCCTGGGACAGGCACGAAAGGTCACGGCTATGGCAAAGTTTTCTTAGGCGCATGTAATTCACAAGCCCAAACAAATTCGATCCACAGGGCGTGTGTGGTTCACGTGCACAAGTTATTCCATCCGCCTAGGCGCGTGTGGTTAATGTGCTCAGGGGAGACTAATGTATCCCTTGAGCGCATGAACCACAAACGCCTTAAGCTCCCCCCTCATAGTATGCGCCCGAAGAACAGACGTCGTCTTCCTCTGTCTTTTACATTTTTTCACCCAAAAAAAATTAAAATTGCCCTATTTGCTATATTTTACCCTATCTACATGCCTAATCGCTTACATTATATCAACATTTTAATAATTTTGCCATTTTAATAACAATTCCTCATAACACAACAATTAAAAGTTTAATTTTGTTATTTTTTTTAATTTAATTATAGTTTATATTTCTAATACTTATAAATATACAAATAAAGTAAAATTTGTACAATGCAAATCAGATTAATCTCTTTTATTATTATAATTATATTTTATATATTGTCAGAGATAAAATTTGTAATTTACTAGTGATACAGTAGTAAAAAAATTTGAAGAAAATAAACAGATTGTAAAAAGTAAAATAAGAGATTATTTTAATTTTTTTATTATTCTTATAGTAAAATTAAAATTATATGTTAAAATTTAAGAATAAAATTATGTAAAATAATTATTTTAATAAAAGAGCAATAAAAATAAGAATTTATGAATAAAAATTTCTCTTCATAATTAACTCCACCAACTTGGGCCCACACTCTCCACCTTGCTTCTACAAAGAAGGCAGCTCCGTCGTTCGTTTCTCCCAGTACCTGTACTGCGCCGTTTTACCAATGGCTTCTCTTTCCATTTCCAACAAACCCTAACCGCCAAAAACCCGCTCCCTTGATCAACTCTCCGGTCACCACCATGGACAACTATTCTTACTCTTCTTGTCCGGACTCCGGTGATTCTTCGCCCCGCTCCCGCGAAATCGAATGCGAGAACCAGTCATGGGACGAGCCGCTCACCAATTACAAAGTCAAGTTCATGTGTAGTTACGGCGGAAAAATTCAGCCCCGCCAACACGATAATGAACTCGCTTACGTTGGCGGTGACACAAAAATTCTAGCTGTTGAACGAATTAAGTTCAACGCCATTATGGCTAAACTCTCCGCTCTTTCCGGCGATGAAAATGTCAGCTTCAAGTATCAACTCCCCGGCGAAGACCTTGACGCGTTGATATCTGTAACAAACGACGTGGATCTAGAGCACATGATGTTGGAGTACGACCGTCTGTACCGAGCGTCGACTAAACCGGCGAGATTAAGATTGTTCTTGTTTCCGTTGAATCCCAAATTGTCGACGGTTTTTTCGGAAAGCGAGCCTAAATCGGAGCGGCAGTGGTTTGCGGATGCCTTAAATTCGGTTCAGATCCAAATTTTGGAAGGTGCTTCGCCTTCAGCAGCGGCTGTATCGGCAGGAAATCCCTATTTCTTGTTCGGATTTGATAAACCGAAATTGGCAGAAACGGCTGCGCCGCCTACGATACCGGACGTAGTTGGGAAGGACGTGACGACTGGATCCGATTGTGGATCGGAGGATCATCACGTGATTGGAGATGCCGTACTGGAGATTCAAAGGCAAGAACTACAGAGATTGAACAGTAGTGCTGTTAATACTCACGAGCAAGTCAACCAAAACATAAGTTACGCTGGACAGAAGCTTATTGCAGATAAAATGGTGCCGCTGCCAGGGGCAATCCCAATGCCAATGCAAATGTCAATTCCAACTGTGTATTTACCGGAACGGCAGATGGCAGTTGGCACTTATCAGACGGAACAGCCAGTTTATATCTTGCCGTCTGCTCCGGCAACTGGCATGTATTCAGCTCAGGCATTGCGACCTGCGACCGAACCGGCCTATTATGGAGTGCAAAAGGTAGTACAGGAACAACCGATGTACAATGTGGTCCCAGCAACCACCCCAACGCCACCCTCAATTCAGCAGCTGGCTAATGTTGGTGGTTATAGTGAAGGCATTGGGGTTGTTCAAGTGCGTTATGATGGTGCAGGGAGGCAGGTGTACCACACCGCAGCGGCTACAGGAGCACCAGCTGGAGGGTAGTCGCGCAGTACCAGCCAGTGGCGGCGGATAGAAGGCACGGTGGTGGAGCTTTGAATCAGGAAGGTAAGGTTTTGGTAAATGCTATTATTCCTCAAAGAAGTTCTGTGTGATTTCAGTAATTAGTATTTTGTTTTTACAATTACTTAATTATTAAACAAGAACGAAATATTAATATAGATTTTGATGAATTTTTGATTTGTTGGTTTGACATTATTCGTTGTGTAAATTCTAATTGTTATATTTGTGTAAATTCTAATTGTTATATTGAGATTGTAAATTGGATGTTTATTTTATTAGTTTATTCCAAATGGGGAATCTGAGAAACATTTTCAACCATGTTAAACATAAACAAATCCCATGTTGTTTTATCCAAATATTCATTGTTGTTCTGGATTTGGAGAGAGTTCATGGCTCGGTACATTGTTGTTTATACTGTTTATTTACTTGAAAGAATATATTTGGAAAAATAGTAAGGGCTATTTTGAGAATAGTGCGATCTTAACTGCAACTAGCACATTCTTATGGCTGATGACAGATCAAGCGGAGCTGCCTCTGTAACTAACCACCATGCAGTGGCTGCAACCACCGTGTCAGTTACTGCAATCACTACACCCTCCAAAAGAACTAGAGAACGCACCCTTCATCATATTTCCGTTCTCAGTTGGTGCAACATTAGGGATAAGACCTATACCGGCTGAGGTATTGGGTGCCGTAAAATTGTAGGTATCTCCACAACCACCACTACAGCCACTGCAACTGCCACACCCGCCATAGGTTCCAAAACAACCACTTTTCATATTGTCATAATCACCAGCAGATCCTTCTGTGTTTTCATCCTTCGTCGCCTTGCTTATTCCATTTACATTACTATCGACACATGCAGCACACTCACTGCAGGAACCTGCAATCACTAGATTTCCGCCGTTGTAATCACACTCCCCGCCAGATCTGCAATTGCATTTGGGGATCATTATGATGCCTTTCTCAACCACCCCATTCATCAGCAAAGTACCAGAAGAAAGCAGATAGGTCACTAAAATTCCAGGCAGCAATAGCCATTTTTCATTGATCTGTTCATAGAATAAAAGATATTAGCATATTAATATTGTTTTAAGCAGCTTTTAGAAAACAATGATGAACCTTAAGACAGCCAGATTCCAAGTTTAGTAAAGCCACGGCTTTTCCGTAAGGATTCTCCTCGGAGAATTCAACACCTGTCACAAAGTTCTGTTCAAATATCTGCTTGTCAGAGGTTCTTACTTCATATTCCAGTTTCCTGGCAGGAAAAATAATCACCTGGAGCAAGAAAACAAAAGAAGTTCTTTAGCTGTTGATAAAATATGCAAAGAACATCTGCAGTTCATGGTGGATGGAACAATGTCCTGTAAAATGTCGAAGCAAATTTGCAAAGATCATGGTCTGTTGGCCATTCCTGTATTCAATCTAACGATCTAAAATTCAGCTGGGGTTCGTATGTGCTTACCTTTTGACTGCCTGTGAGCTCAAATATGCTATGATTGTCATTGAGGTTCCTTCGAAGCTGAAAAAACCAGGCGGAGTTCATCAATGACCAGCCTGTTTCAGAGAACTCTGCCAGCACAAATGTTTCCCCTGATGAAGTCATGCCAATCACTTCCATTTTGCTATGGTCATTTTTTATTGCCTCTGCAGATATTGAATCCCTGAGATTTACAGGAAAAACTCAGAAAATTGGTAAGAGTTTCAAGGGGATTCTTACAAATGAAGAGTGTCTGAATTCTCAACTCTGAAACTGGCAGATTATTTCATTTAGTTTATCACTTTTTCTTGCTTGAGTTCAGTTTACCTCATTTGAATGTTAATGATCTCATTGCCAGCATCATCAACAATGCATGTCCAACTCTTAGCACTTAAGAATGGATGTCTCTCAACCACGTGTAGCACATATGGTGCTGGAACTGGATAAGTGAAGGAGACCGCAATGTGCAGATTGATAGGTTTTGTGCCCACAGCTTCAGGGTTTGGCTCCAACTTGAACCACTTTTCTGTTGAGAGTTCAGAAACTGGGTTCACAAGGTCTTGTAGAGAAATCCTGATAGTTCCCAACAATTTTTCAGGCCTTAGACTGGGCAAAGCTGAAGGTGAGTATGACATAAGTTCAAAGGCAAGCTCTCCAGTAGGTTCACATTGGAAAACAGCAACGTTCTTCTCCCCCGTCTTAGACAAAACACTCAGGTTCCTTCTGGTGTTGAAAAGTGTATCTGGCTGTTTCTTACTACAGATGACAAAGAGTCTTCCGTCATGCTCAGCTGGTATGTTTTTGACTGCCATAATTTCCAGCATAACCTGATGAGTTAGGAGCCCAAAAATTACTATATCAAAATCAAATTCCTTCGGCAGAAAATTAAGGAATTATCTGAACTGCAATTAGTTTATTTTCACGAGATAAATGTTTGAAATAGGAATGGTTACATGGATCATATTCTCATAATTGTTGGGGACTTTTTCTGCTCACAGTATCAAGTTGGCTAAAATTGGTTGTGAGAGGAGATGGAACAATGCCTCTATACATAGCCCCTGCCCTCCAGTACCTGGAACCAAATGTCTCTTCCCACTGCTTGGTGGTTTTAGAAAAATCCACATCCAGCTTGCTGCCCTTGGTTCTGTTTGAATCTGTGTCATCATGTTCTAACACTTTGCCTATTATTTTCACCAGATCCTTGTAGTAAGAAACAGGCTGCAGTTGATGAGAATGCCAAATTAGGTCAATGTCATAAGTTGGAACACAGTAGCATCGGATGGACCTTTCCTTGTTCCTCTTGATTAAATGTAGAAACCCCTTGTATCTGGCCACTGCTCCTTCAAGAAAGAGATCGTCATTCACGTAGGGTCTGGATACCTGTCACAGATATTCCTAAGATCTTTAGATGTATTCTCTAATCTCTTTACTTTATTTCCTTAAATAGTTGGAGTTAGTAGAAAATAAAAATGAAAATTGTTAAAGTGTCACTGATGGCGACTGAAAAGCCATGATTATGTGTATAGAACTGTGAATTGGCTAATTTATAATCTGTTGAAGTTTATTCCTTTTACACCTGATTGATTTCTTGATTACCTGATGAAAGAATGAACATTGCCTTTTGACAGCTGAAAGTAGGTCATACTTGGTGGTTTCTTGATCCTCTGATGTGTTTTCCACAACATTCTTGAAAATGTGGGTGCCCATTTTGAGTTCAAATGGTTCATTAGGATACATTTTGTTCCAAATCTCGAGTTTGCTTCTTGAAAATTCCCTCAACAGAAACAGAGGATACAACATTCCTGGTGTCAAGGATTTCCCCAGAAAATTTCTCACAATCAGCCGTGTAGCGCACCTGCAAAAACAACCAATGCAATTAGTTAATCCTACCTCAGAAAGTTCGAAAAGCATTAAAAAAAAATGCACATGCAGAAATGAGTGCCAGCCGGAAATTTACCGGATTCAGCCGATGACAATGCCATGTCCATTCACAATCAACAGGCACAACTAAAGGCCCTTCAATAACCTGAGAGTCGGTGTGCTTTGCTAGCAAAGGAAGCCAACAATATTTATACCTGAAATTAGCATCAAGAAAACCATTGGTCAACAATTTTATGCACAAAAGATATTAATCAAATTACTCCATGTTATGATTAACTTCCATTATAAAATCTTATGATCATTCTCTCACATTTTGTATGTCCTGAAAGAACGTTTTCTCCAGAAAGAGGAATTAATTAAGAATCAAAATAACACTCAACAGCATGGCTAACTCGTGAGTGTTGCTTACAACCTGCAAATGGCTCTGTCTAAGAGAGGGCCGTCGTAGAGGAAGCGGTTCCGATCGACTTCTGCAAGAAACCTCAATTGCTGTTTTGCTGCAGCCACCAGGTCTGCACTTATCACAAGCTTCTGAGCTTAGCCCACCCCAGCTCTTGCTGCCTCTCCATTCTAAACAAAAATGCGAGAATTCACTTCAATTCTCCTATGCCATTATGACAACGCAGGCTTCCCATTTATACAGCCGGAGTACGAATATGCCACTGTCTGTGTGTCACGCAATAGGTCTCTGGAGTTGGTCAGTTTTCCCCGAAACGCAAACCGTAGCATGCATTTTATGAAGGTTCCCTCTATGGTTACTTGCTTCCCATTTCCAAATAATTTCATAGTATCTGGTCTTCACGAAACCTTTGGATTATCTTACCATATACCCTCACCGTACCGTAGCGTTATACTGGAGTCTCTCTATGTTGATTGTTTCCTTTGGCGAGTTACAACATACACTAACGGATGTAAACCTGAGTTGTCGGTGGTCCCCTCTACGGCGTCGTTTTCTTCCCATACTTGAAATGAAGGGAGAGGCATTAATTAAAAATAATTTTTTTTGAACAAATTTAATTAATTTCAGCTGGTAATCTCTTTGTAATTTTAAATTAGAATGTAAGTGAGTGGAAGGTGGGGCTGCCTCTCCACTTAACCCACGAGACGGTGATACAAAGGAGACATCCTACACCTTCTGTCCTTAATCTACTTGTTCTTCATTAACCTTAATCATTAATTAGCATCAAAATTAAGATGAATGAATGACGTGTCGCCAATCAGGCAAATATCTTAGGAGTCAGCGCAAACTGAACAATTCCCATTGGTCAACTAGTTACACCGTCTGTACCAAAATCAACTGTGTCTGCACCACCAAACCTAATCCCTCCGAACCAAAGCAGCCCAGTTCAAATTCTCTTTATTTTTTATTAATAGAAATGCAGTTTTCCTTGGATTCAGACCGAAAGAAAGAAAATTGTCTGAAAGAGAAATAATTTTCTGGCTAACCAATCAAGTCCTCTTCTGCTTTAAACACCTGTAGTTAGATAATATAATCTTGTATTATATACTCTTCCCCTGATCAAATCTGAACCAACAAGTTACGGATAAAGCTTCCCACTATCATTTGGTCTCCGTCAAACATGCTGGGATTGAGTTGTGGAGAAGAAAGTTAGTAGCAGAGAAGAGAAAGAGAGGAAAAAAGGGAAGATCAAATGGTGGTGCGGAAAGTAGGAAAATATGAGGTGGGGAGGACGATTGGTGAAGGAACATTCGCAAAGGTTAGGTTCGCCCAAAACACGGAGACGGGTGAAAGTGTTGCTATGAAAGTTCTCGACCGAAGTACCATAATCAAACACAAGATGGCCGATCAGGTTTGTTCTGTGTGTCCTTGTAATTTTCGACAATTTTAATTACCGAAAAAGTCTTGGTCTTTGAGATTGTTAAGCTGAAATTGTTTATCTTGAAGTAGTTAAAAATAGCATTAAAATTTGGTATTGACTAAAGGGTATTGCTGTTGTTTTTTATTTCTTTCTTATTATACTGGGAAAAAAAAACTCAATTTTTTATTGAGCAAGCTGTTATTTAGCTTTGATTGGGAACTTGTTATCCAATTTCAAAGATTTCGGCTTTATATTATGTAGTGTAGTCGTGGTGTTAACGGCTGACAACTGAGTTGAGTGTAAACACACTTCACCTGCGGCCTTTCTGTGCTTAAACACACTTCCAAGAATTGCAGGTTGTAAGCAATTCATCATAATCTTGGTATTTATAATGAAAGGAAAAAAAGCATTGTTAACTCAATGTGTCGTTTGCTGAAAATGGACATTTTGATTTGATTGATTTCCTTAGTTGCTGCTTTGAGCAGGCATAAATTATGAATTTCATTCATCCTACTCTTGATATGGTTCCCGGTATTTTTGCTTCTGACATATTTTGGGTATCAAACATATAATGCAGAATTAGCATGATTAGGTTTTTGTCTAATTTAATTTTTCATCATCTTCAGCTTTCTTTCTCAGTTTGTCTCTCTGAAAATGAATTGCCTTATGTTTTACAGATCAAGAGAGAGATATCTATTATGAAGCTTGTCAGACATCCTTATGTTGTTCGTCTGCATGAGGCATGAGAGTTTTGAGATTTACATTTAGAATATTATATTATTGAGGCAGGATTTTGTATTATCCTTAGTTGGTTGTCCCGAGTTCCCTTCTAACAGTAAATTGTTTTGGAAGGTTCTTGCTAGTCGGACAAAAATTTATATAATCTTGGAGTTCATTACAGGTGGCGAATTGTTTGATAAAATTGTGAGTGTTCTAACTTGGAACCTTACAGCTCAAAATGTTACAGTCTTGACATTATTGTCATGTACCCCCAACTAACATTGACTGATATTAATGTGATTATGTAGGTTCATCATGGTCGTCTTAGTGAGGCTGAAGCTAGGAGATACTTCCAACAACTTATTGATGGTGTGGATTTTTGCCACAGTAAGGGAGTTTACCACAGAGATTTGAAGGTATGCTTATGCACATCTGAAAAGCTGTTGTGATTTTCTGTTTAACTTAATTCTAACATTTTTTGCCTATATATGCAGCCTGAAAATCTATTGCTGGATTCCCTAGGAAATTTAAAAATATCTGATTTTGGTCTAAGTGCATTCCCAGAAGAAGTAAGACACGATTTTTGCTGTTTACAGTTGATGCTTTCTCTCTCACCTTTTATATCATGACTGAGAGAAATAATAAAAATTGGGTTGTTTTTGCTTGGTGACTTATGTTGTCAGGGAGTTAGCCTCCTTCGGACAACATGTGGGACTCCTAACTATGTAGCACCTGAGGTAATTATGAGGATGACTACATCTTAGTTAATTGCGAACACTTATATTTAAGGACACTATGAATCTTTTTTCTTTGCACTCTAGGTACTCAGTCACAAGGGTTATAATGGTGCTGTGGCAGATGTATGGTCTTGTGGAGTCATCCTTTACGTTCTGATGGCCGGATATCTGCCATTTGATGAGCTTGATCTCACCACGCTATACAGTAAGGCATGATTTTTTTTTCAAAAACTATAATTTTGTAATTATATTTCTTGATAAGAAACTGAAAATGCTATATTTATTATTATGATTTTATTTCTTTTTCTTGGTTGGATTGACCAAGGTGTTCGTGACATATGCATGATCCTTTCAGCTTATACTTTGCTAAACTGGTGCAGCTGGATGATTGATTTAGTTGCAAGTTTACTCGCTTCTTAGGGAATGTTTGTTACCGTTGGCTTTTGCTTAATTTTGAAGGCATAGGTTAAAAAGTGTCTGGCAAATACTAACTTTTAGTGGGAACCACTTACTTTTTTATTGACATTTATGGTTCCATCCTGCAACAGCTGTTGCTTCAAAGCTACATCATCTTAATCCCAAATATATCTTACTTAATGTACTGGAAGCAACTATTTGACTATCAAGTGGATTACTATGTTGATGTGAAAAGGAACATGGAAATTTGTCATTGTTTAACATGTCTTAGCATTTCCATTAGTTTTATTACTAGCATAATTTGTTCTAGTTGTGTTGATTGTCATTTTATTCTTATTTGTTCGTCCAGGCGCTAGATGGTCAATCATTGCGAAGACTACTTTGTTCACTCTGATGTTTGCTTTTAATCTAAGTTTGGTGTCATCTTCATTGTTAAATAACTGTTGATTTTGATTGAAATATTCAATTTTCTGCTGCAGGTTGAGAGAGCTGAATTTTCATGCCCATCTTGGTTTCCAGTGGGAGCAAAATCTCTTATTCATAGGATTTTAGATCCAAATCCGGAAACTGTAAGTCTTGGCTCTCCAAAAAGACTTTGCTTCTTTTTTGTTGTCTTTATTTACATACGGTTGGTTGCACTTACAATTATAAATAAAGGCAAGGACACGAAAATGGATGTGAGCGGTCTGATACAATAATCACTTTAAAGTAGATATCACATACAAACTTTAAACTCATAATTAAGTGGAAACTTGATTTATGGTTACTTGAATGGATCGTATTTCTTATAGAACTAACTTAATGCTCATATTTCTGGTGTCATTACAGTAGCAATTACAGTAATATCTGAGAATCATTGAACCACTTTGCATTTGTTTTTGTCTCTTTGGAATTTGTTTGAGCTTCTGATGCAAATCCCAAGAATATCAATCTTGAAATCCAACAACTTGAATTGAAATTAAAGCCCCAAAAATGTTAAAATTTAGATTAAAAAACTTTGACCTGATGATTAAAGGAACTAAAAACTAACAGCAAAAATTTTGACCTAATGAACTAAAAGTGTAAGAAAAAAATTTGAACACTATAAATTTTTGATAAGTTTATAAAATTTTCTGAAGAACTAAATAGAGGAGCAATATTCTCAACCTTAATTGAATAAAATTTCATCTCGAATTGTCTTTACAATGTTTTTTTAAGTCATTTTATATAAAGCTTACAATTAAAATTCTAAACAACTAGTATTAAAAGTTCTATTCTAAAATAGTTGGGAATGAAAGTCCTAAAATAATAAGAAAAAATGATTATTTAAAATATATGTCTATGTGTCATTCTTATTACAAAAAGAATGCTATCTACATGCTTGGATCACGTTGACCAGCTTTTGATACTCTTTAAACCTCAATTTCATACATGATTTCATGTTTGGTGTTAATTTCAAATGTTGTTTAGACCAAATTTTTTGAATCAATCCATTCAGCGCCACTTTAATTTTCTTCACTTTTGCTCATGTAATTAGTTCAGTTAGCACTTGCCAAAAATCAATGTGAGTTTGTTGTTGATTTTCATTAGCTTCTTTCTCTCTTTTGTGTTTATTGAGCTTGGTCCATGTGACAAACCTGTTTGGCATTGGTATTGTTCACGAGGGGGCCTATTAGAGCTTAACACTATTGCTTGGCCCCTTACAAGCTTAATCTTTTGGGTCAAGTGGTAACTTAACAAAAGGAGCCATACTTGTACTCTTAATGCTGATTTCACTGTTTCATGTTACCTTGAAGGCATGCTGTCTACTGGCAAATGCGTATGCATTGCCTTTCTTGTTTCCTTACTGCTACTGTGAAAGTATGAAAATAATCATGCATCAGATGCGAAATTGCTGCAGTCCTCATGTTTTGTTTAAAATCATTTATGATATGATGCTGTTATACATAAAATGTTTTGTGCAATTCAATGTTATTAGTCTAGTTTTTGTGCTTCTGTTTGTTACTTAGAAATTCATCTCTCTCTCTCTCTCTCCATGCAGCGTATTACCATTAAACAGATCAGAAATGATGAGTGGTTTCAGAAGGGTTATGTTCCTGTCAGACTTATTGAATATGAAGATGTGAACCTGGATGATGTAAATGCTGTTTTTGATGATCCCGAGGTTGGTAAGGCGTTCAATGGTAATTTCCTTTGTTTTGTTTTTTTGAAACTTAGATCGATTAATTTATGGTTTTTGTATTTTTACTGCTAGGAATACATGATCACAAGTATTCAATCGTTTAGCAATATCTGAATTGTCCTAATTTAAGCATCACTCTTGATCCCAAATGGCAACATTGGGTCTAATCACTCAAATTCCTCTCACACTCGTTTTGGCTCATTATCCTCTGGAATATTATAAATAATTAAGGAATGTCATCTCCCCAGCTTAGTTTTCTTGAAGATTTTGAAGTTTACACATTGGGAAATAATTCATCCTCCATATAACTGCATTGGATTACTGCTTCGTTGTTGTTTCATTCACCATACATAAGCTGGTGTATTTGACTATAGTTTTCAATAGCCGCTGCCCTTTCTTTTTCATATATTGTGTGATGGAATGTCTTTTAGTCTATGAGGCATTACACTTTTAATAGATGGAATACTTAAAGATCATGCCTTGAAATATTCCATATATGGAGCTGGTGCTCGGATCAGTTCCTTTTGGTCAAATGCATTGTTGTAGTAATTCCCCGTATAACTTCTTGACATTCATGGTAATGTGGTTCATTGTAGGAGGGGCAGGCTAATGAGAAATGTGGGAGTGATGACACGGGTCCTTTGAACCTCAATGCCTTTGACTTAATAATTTTATCTCAAGGCTTGAACCTGTCAACAATATTTGATCGTGGACAGGTATGAATTTCACAGTATGCCGTTTGTATTCTCTTCATTTCTTCTGATGCCAGCTTGACTTATCCTATTTTTGGGTAATAAAGATACAAGCTTTATGTATTCAACATGCTTTGCGTTAAGGAACCTGCTGTTTTGGCTGCTAAACATTTGATTGGAAATTCTTGAAGCAATGAAGCCACTAGAATTATCCGAATGGCCCTTGTACTGAAATTTAAATTGTACATTCTCGATATCGTGCTTTAAATATAGAAGCTCATGTGAGAGCTCAATATATATTGTACGCATCTACTTCCATTACAATATTTGTATTTTTACCTTTTCTGACAGGACTCTGTAAAGCATCAGACACGCTTTGTTTCACAGAAGCCAGCAAAAGTTGTTTTATCAAGTATGGAAGTTGTTGCACAGTCAATGGGTTTTAAGACACACATTCGCAATTACAAGGTAGAGTAGCTGACCAGTGGGATTTTTCCCTGTCAATATAATGCATTTCGACCATAAAATTAACTATATTATACTCTCTTTCTTATTAAAAATATTATTCGATTTTTGTTTAATATCTACTTGTATCCATTTCAAATTGAGAATGATTCTGAGTAGTACTGAACTTGTTTTAACCAAGATTGGTTTAACTTTGCAGATGAGAGTGGAAGGTCTTTCTGGAAATAAGGCCGCTCATTTCTCTGTTATGCTCGAAGTAGGTTTCCAACTCCTACTCTTGTAAACATTTCAGTTTTCCTTATATTTTGATTTACTGATTTTCAATTTTTTAAAAATATTTATTTGGACTGAAGGTTTTTGAAGTAGCTCCCACATATTTTATGGTAGACATTCAGAAAGCAGCCGGAGATGCTGCGGAATACCTTGAGGTCAGTTATCCACCGCTTATCTGTCACATTGCATGAGGATCTTGACATAACTGGACAATTCTCTTTTCCTTACTGTCTGTTCTCGGCTTACTTGTTTCTGTTAAAAGGGATGAACTTCCGTGTCTTTGCAGTTTTACAAGAACTTTTGTAGCAATCTTGAGGATATCATCTGGAAGCCACCCAATGAATCAACCAAATCAAAGATCACCATGTCTAAGAGTAAAAGGCGTTGATCTCTGCTCCTGTGATGACATTGCCTTGAGTTTGATATATAGTTTTGCGTCAGGTCGTTTCCAAAGATAAATTCGGACATATACATTTATTGTTGTTTTGTATGTTTAGTGTTTGTAACAAACCGACAGTATTTTTATGAGATTAGATTAATCAGTTATATTATCATAATTCTTGTGGCTCATATGATTGTAGGTATTGGCACTTTAATTTACAGAGTAAACATGGCTTCCCGGTGTGCGATATTTGGAATTTAATGATATTGTCGAACAAAAACCAGGGAAAGAAAGAATTTTCTATCTTGGGATATCATATCTTCTTCACACAACTAATTAGAATATTAAGGTTCAAAAGTTGACACCAAAATCCCCATATGAACAATATCCATTGGCAAATTTATCCTGCACCTTTTGGCACTCTTAATAACCAGAACTGGTGCAACATTTTAATATGTTCAATCATGCCCAACTTTTCGCTGTGGTAAACAGTAGAAGAGAATGTCTTTATCTCGTCCTCTTAATCAATTAGCTGAAAGATTTTCAGTGGGTCGTATCCAAGGCTCTTTGCTTTTCAAACAATTCATCCAATAATTTGTACATCTCTACACTGAGGATGCAATCGATCATTGGTTTTGAATGAATAAACCTGGTCTTCATTCTTGTATTTTGCCAAGTTTCTCCTCATTAAAATTTTCACCATTGAAACATCTTCCCACCTCTCAGCAGACATGCAGATATCCTGCGAGAAGGCACAAGGTTCCAGGATCTTTTGGTTTGACCTTCAGTAGTTTTTCAGCAGCATAAAATCCTAATTCCATGTTTCCTTGTCTCTAGATCCGTCAATCAACACCAACCATACAACCTCATTTGCTCAAATTTCCTTTTCTTGATAAAATTGAAAGCTTCCTCTAAGCGACCTAACCCCACAAACATATCATCAGGCATGCGTAATGGCCCATCACAGGCTTTTCTCGTTTGGTCCAACTCCAGCAAGTAGAGTGCTGACCTTGTTCTTAGGCTGCTAACCTACTACATATATTTAAGATACTTGAGAATGTGTAATCAGGTTTCACTCCTGAGCTATTTAGTTTCAAAAAAAGTTTAATGCCTCAGTTCCTCGAGCTGACAGATCATGGGCATGGCCTGCAATCATTGCATTCCGTGTAACCAAGCTAACATGCTTCATACCATCAAAATGTTTCTGTGCCTCATCAGTGGATCCACAACTGAGGTACAAATACATGACAGAATTCTTATGCGCAAGTTTGATTCGTAGCCTAGTTTAATGCTCAATGAGTGAACCTGTTCCCCAACACCCAAAGACAGTATTTTACAACACAATGAATACCTTCAGAAAGCATCATGGCAAAAAACCTCAATCCCTTCACCGCTTCACCATTTTCACCACAAGCACCAATAACCGCAGTCCACGAAATCTCATTGCAGAACCCAAGTTGCCACATCTCGAATATAAGCGACAAAGTGAGTTTCCAACACTTGCCTCGACTTCAGTCTGGTACTCAAACAATTTAGGCATGGATTTGCTTCCCCAATTTAATAAACTCCATTGCAGAGCAAGCATTTATAGAGTAACATTTGTAGGATAAGCGCTAGCTTCCAGCATATCTAGAAAAACATAAAGAGCAAGCTCTGGCTGTGAATTTTGAACATAAACCGATATCAAAGGAAAGAGCATTTATTCTAGGCAGATTGTCAAAGACCTTTTTGGCTTCTTCCATAGTCCCACATTTCGCATAAACATTTACCAGGAATGTCATTACAAAGAAGTCATGGTGGGTTCCGGTCTGTATGACGACGTGAGCATGAATAATTAGCACATCTGAAAGTGAATTCCCGCCTACGCATTACTGTAGAAGAGGAAAATAATAAGATGTTTCGGCCTTTGTGCCACTTTAATCATGGAAAGAGCTTCTCGAAAATCCGGAGACCTGAGTTGTGAATTCCCATTCAATAGGGTAATTGTCTGATTTCTCTTATATGAAATGGTAGGACTCTGAGATAATCAAACTGGAACTATGGCCACAAGCCACAGTTTTCACTTACCCGTCACTGAGATACAGCTTCTGCAAATGTAGTTCGCTGGTTTTTCTTTAACAAGATCATGACTACTAGGAGAGAGTTGTTGCACTGTTCTTACGTTGCAGTGAAACAATACGATTATTATTTTGAGAAAATTGAATTCCAATATGAATATCAAAGTTTATACATTACAAAGGATGAGTCAACAAAATACAAATTACATTTAGACTGAAGATTCCGGCTTTATCTGGAACTGACAGATGAAAGTCTAGCATGCTCTCATTTTGCCATTTCTTGATCTCCATTCCCGTTGACCTTCATTTGACATTAAGGCACTTGAGGCCAACAATTATAGCCTATCTGATAACAAATACATAGGCAGAGATCTGTTTAAATGACAAATTAATAATCCCAAAAATAAAGATTCAAGAATCTTCTCCTCAGATAATGGGTAAAAATTGAAGACTGAAATACATTTTCTCTGACAACTTTCTAAATTTGTTTTGGGTAGAAGTTAGAAAAGCACTGCTAGAATGTTGATAGTGCCGAAAATACTATGTACAGTGTCAATGTATGAACATCAATGGTTATCAGCATATCACATATCCACTGAATTACTGAGGCTCCAAGACAATAAGTAATACTTCCATAGTCTCTACCCAGACTGATTTTATATCTTCACGCCCAAAAGATGTGTGAGAAACTCAGTAAAACATGCAGACAGCACACAGACTTTGTATGTAACATACCTTGCACAATAAAAAGCATTCTTCAGTCCTTGTACTCTCAAACCCAGCAGTAGCAAATTGTCTTGCATACTCCTCAACATCGTGACAGAGCTTTGCAATCGCAGATTGAATGTTTGCATCTGACTTCATAGTTGCTACAAAATCCTTCAACTTTGTTCCTGAATTAATGATAACACAAGTGGTTAGTAACAAGAACATTGATAGTGATGATAACCACTCCTTATATTGAGTAGATGATGGCAGCAAAAGAACCTTTAGTATCACCTTGATCTTTAATGCCAACTTCACAGCTGAATCAAAGAACTCAGCTACTTTTTCAAAATCTTCCTCAACTAACCCCCTGGATGCGAGGGCTGGGGTTCCTGGACCATCAAAGAACAGAAACATTCTGAAATTTAAGTAGTTCGAACAATAGACATATTGAAGAAGATCAAAAGAAGAATTGCCTGCCCATATGGATGCCACCAGGAACCATGGCAGACACATCCCCAGGAACAGTGTTTTTGTTCACCACAATATGAACTGATTCCAAAACCTGTTCAACTCTCGATCCATCAATACCCTGTGAAACAAAATAAAGAAATAATGAACTGATTCCTCTTATGATGTTATAAATTGTTTGTAGAGCATCCTGTGCAAAGTGAGTCGACAACGTCATGTATTAAAATTCAAGAAAGTTTCTAATTTCACCATACAAGAATGATTGTACCTTATTTCTGAAGTTGACCAAGACTAGATGGTTCTCAGTTCCACCAGATAACAGTTCATAACCTCTCTCTAGCAAACTCTGCAAATAGATTGGACTTAGAAGCATGCTTACTAAAATCAAATTACTTAGGAATATATGAAAATGGTATATACCAATGACTTGATCAAATTAACAAAGAAATAAGAACTGGCACATACCAACAACTTGTTCAAATTAACAAAGAAATAAGAACTGCATATAAACAAAGTATTCAGAGATAGCTAGGTACGTCAAGTATAACTGTGAGAATTTTGAACAATTACTGAGAACTTGCTGCTGGTAGGCCTTGTACTCAGGAGTCTTGACCTGCAATCACATGAGAATCAAAGAACTGAATCAACATGTCCTGAGTACTAAAAATGAATAAGAACTGCTTGCTCTGGCATACTATGAAGCACATACATGCATGAAATTGAACCAGATAACAGCATTTTCTTTTTGCTAAATACATATGGTAAGAAAAAACAAATATTATACCTGCTTCAGTGCAACAGCTAATCCTGCATTGGTGTGGTTGTGTGGGCCACCTTGAAGTCCAGGAAAGACTGCCTGATTAATTTTTTCTTCATAGTCATACATCACCTGTTGGAAGCAAGTAAATTATTATATAACTTATTATAGGTGCTTTACTAGTATCACAGAAGCTATTAGTAAATAGAAAAATCTTGCAAATGAGGATGCAATAAACAGGAAAAGTTCAATAGCTATAAAAGCGTTTTGTCGTTCCTTTTTTACTTTCTACTCTCTTATCTTGTTCTTCTTGTTTCTCATTTCTTTTTCCATTTTACCATTCCTTGTTGGTTTTAAAACTAGGACTTACTTCTTGTCCTTGTTTATTAATCTCTTTAACTCTCTTCCTGAAGAAGATCATGGTGCCATGTGGACCATGAAGTGACTTGTGAGTTGTGGTCGTCACAATGTCACATATTCAAATGGAGATGGAATAACACCAGCAGCAACCAACCCAATAATGTGTGCCATATCAGCCAACCTAATTGCCTTCTGCTTGTCACAGACCTGCCAAATTCATCAATTTGAACTTATAACATCCTAAAATTTCACAAGATCTATGAGCATGTTCCCACAAATGTGTCATTGAAACAAAGAAAGTTTACCTTACGAATATGAGCATAATCATAAGGGCGTGCATAGGCACTTGCACCGGCAACTATGAGTTTTGGTCTAAAAAGTGTGGCACTTTTCTCCAAATGCAAATTTTTACTCACATAAGCAGGGCCTAATAAGCAGAACCACAGCTGCACTTTCCAAGAAAAATTTGAAAGAAAATTGAAAGAACAAGAAGTGCTTCTTCACCCAAAACAGAAAGCAAATAAAGTAAGAGCTGCCACTAAGTTATCCATGTGTTTTCTTAAAAAAAATAAAGAAAAGAAAGCTCTTGCTGTAAACAAATTTCAGTAACTTGCTGATGTGTTTTTAACATCAATCACAAAGGAACTGCAGATGATACAAGTAGCTGCAGTCATATGCCTAGTTCTCCACAATATACAGACACCATAAACCATATAGTTGTGAGAAGATCTACAAACACAATCCAAGGAGAATGGAACAAGCAATACTCTCATTGATACATCTCAAATTCTAGGGATGAACAACCTTAGTGCACATGACATGGGTAAAAAGCAGGCCTTAACCAACTTTGTAGCAAACTAGCAAATAGTTTTTGTTTCAATTAACAGAACTTTCATAAAAATGGGAAATGGCTGGCTACCTGTTCATAGTTGATATATCCTGTGATCTCGTTCAATCTGTGCGGCATTGTTTCAAAGAATATGGATGCAGCAGATGTCTTCTTGGTATCACTCTGCACAAGAAATAAAAAACCATGTCCATCATTATTACAAAGACAAACTCTGTTGGCTTTGAAATAATAGAGAACTAAAACCAAATTCAGTCGACAATATTTTATCAGAAGGAATCTATAAGCACCTGATAACCATGATAAAGATGCCACCATGTGGTAGATCAAGAGCCATAATTCTCTCATGAGGTTTTAGTAATGCAGTGTAAGCCTGAAAGTTAGCAGGGGACCCAGATAATGACTGCACATTAACTGCAAGGGAAACATACCCATTAGCTTAAACAAAGTGGATGTGTTTATCATATCAATCATACTTAAATCTCCAAAGTCATAGATACAACTTTTACCAAACATTCATGCAAGCTTTAAATTAAACTTATGCACAAAAACCTTTTCATGAATGAAATATGTAAGAAGAACATGGCAAATCATATCCATGATCATATACCTCCCCATTTTGAAGGATCCAATTGAAAAGCTTCTAATGCACGTTTCTGACATAATGACTCAGCCATGTCAATGTACTTAATTGGATACAAATACTAAATTAACATGAAAGTTACTTTACAAACAGAAAATTTTCATGTTATAAGCTATCATTTCAATTTCTTCTTTTACAATATCGCTATCTCATTAATCCGTTTTCTATATAAATTTGCATTTAACAGGGAAAAAACAAAAGGAAAAGAGTAAAGTTGGCGTCTCATACTCATTTCCTCCATAATATCTAGCGACCGATACCCTTCACTGTATTTGTTGGTCATGACAGACCCAACAGCTTGCATAACTGAGACTGATGTAAAATTCTCCGAAGGTATAAGTTCCAGTCCCTACAAATTCAATATTTAAGTTCACTATCATTAACCGTTAGTTTTAACATTCAAAAATGAGTTTTCCAATAAATGGGTATATACCTTCCATTGCCTAGCTTTCTCTAGTTCAATGATACCAGCTATTTCGGGATCGATCTCATCGAGTGAAGTTGATTAATCCACTGAGACACAAATATTTTAAACTTTCTACTTTACGATGACAGATCCAAAAAGGAGCGAAATGCGATAACATAAAGCTGTATTTAAGTATAACAGTATGTTATTAAACAAGCCATACGGGAACAGGAGCTCTGCCTTTCTCATTTGACGCTTGGTTGGGAAAAGAAGACTGCAAAAACAGAACAAATTCAAATGGAACGTGAGAGATATATAAATAAACAAGAATTTCGAAAACAGAAATTATAAACGTTAACAGAACGTAAGGACCATGTAACAGAGGGAACCGTAGTTGAAGTGAGGTTTGAATGGATTCTTGATTGAGGAAGATAATCTGCGAAGAGCCATTGAAGCTGACACTCTCTCTCAATCACTGTATCTCCGTCTTACGGTGTTTTTGTCTTGCTGAGATTTGGGTTGGCAAAGTCACTGCTGTCTGCAAGTGGGGCTTGGAAAAATTGCGGGTTTTTGTAAACGGAGAATAAAGTTTGTTGGTGGTGTAACGTCACATCTCATCGTCGTACTTGCTCACGGCGTTTAGCAGCCAGCAGTTACACCAACTCTTTACTCTTGGTTAAGTTTTTGGTAAAGAAGAAAGAGACCCATTGGCCCAGCCGGCCAGTAGTTTTGTTTTATATTTTTATTATTGCAACTCTGCTATCAAATTGTTAAGACTCCTGTCTCTTTCTCAAATTCAATGGGAACTGCAGTGAATGGAGGCGCCACAAAGCAAACAGCTCACGGAGGATTCCGCAGTAGACTAAGACGAGCTCTCTCCGGTAGAGCAAGTTCAGCTAACAGTACCCAATCCAGACGACGTATCCCTCCCAGTATGGGCTTTCCGCATGTGGCTTCTTGGTCTGTTTTCGTGCGCACTTGTTTTCTTCCTTGACCAATTCTTCTCTTACCGCGAGGAGCCTCTGATAATCACCTAGATCACCGTTCAGGTGGCAACTCTTCCCATCGAACGGTTCATGGCCTCTGCTCTTCCGCAGACTAAGTTCCACGTTCCTGGATTTGGGTCTGGAGAGTTCCTGGACCGTTTTACATGAAGGAGCACGTGTTGATTACGATACTTGCAAGAGCTGAACGTGCTTTCGGAAACGGTTATGTTTATGCAGTTGGTATTGTTGATATCATCACGGCTTTTTATGGGAGGAGTATCTCCTTCTTCTGCTTGGATTCTTGTCATCACAACCCGGGTCTTTTCTACTTCAGTGCCATTATTATCAGTTCTTATGCATGCTTTCTCACTACAACTGCTTGATGATACTGGGTTCATTTTAATTATCTCGTGTTGGTTTCTTAGGTTTTAGCGTACGGTGGGGCGGGGCTGCTGAGGAAGTACCCTTGTTCAAATCTCCCTTTTCCGGTATTCTACAAACTTTTTGAATACTCCAAATGTTTTTCCTTGGGATTAAGTTCATTCATATATCATCAACGAAAATTTGTCTGACAATTAACCATGTATGGTAATTGAGACCCATTACAGCTCGCTATAGTATCAATTATCAGCAATGAATTTCACTTATCAAGGTACATTGGTGATTTACCCTAGGCTGTTTGTCTTGTACCATACATCCGGAAATCAAGAGAAAATCATCTTGACAGAGAAAATAGTGAAGTTGTTTGCTGCTGCTACTTCTACCTTGATTATAGCTACGAGAATCTACATACAAGTTGGATCTAGAAATTATCAAAAGATCATATAAGAAAGCAAGTTCATTCTTTTACAATTTTCAAAGCATTAGCCTATGCCATTTTCTGCATGATCAGTTAACGGCAAATTTCTGTCCTTGCCTTATTCCTACCAGTAAACGGCAAAAATGCGCTAACCACGTCTTTTTTGGCTGCGTTAGCCTGTACTTCTCCCCATGTAATATCTCGCCTCCTCTCTGTCTCTTGCGTCTTATACGCATCAGTATCTCACAAGATCAATATACACCTCGTGATTTGTTCAATGAACTGTCAGGACATTGCATGAAAGAGAAGAGAATGAGGGTGGCGAGCACCGTCTATCCCGAGTGAAATTCTTTGCGATAGCATTTGTTTGTAGCTTCTGCTGGTACTTTTTTCCCGACTCCCTCTTTCAAACCTTGCAGAGCATCTCACAGGTCTGCTGGGCGTTTTCCGATACAGTCATTTCCCACTAGGTACAACTGTTGCTTATAACTTGTTCAGCCTTCTAATATATTCCTTTTTTTTTGTTTTTACCATTGCCAATGGCTTCGTAGGATATGCATTGATAATGTACGTATTAATTCCCGCAGCACACTGGTGGCTGAATCTGTACAATGCTAAAACATTTCCTCCATTTTCATCACATCTGTACACTGCATAAGGTCCGGAGTACATGATAGTAAATGACAAGTTTGAGTTGGATTTGCAATCGTGTCAGCAGCATGGAAGAATCCATTTGAGCACGTTCTTTGCACTCCCATTGCATCTACACTTACTCAAGTACCCCTATTCTACGGAAAGTAAAGTTTTGCTTCATCCAACTGTTCATACATTTGCGTATATAGTTGGTTTTCAATGAATACTTTATTTGTGTATTAAAAATTGTGATTTACATGAAATTCCATAATGTTACAGGGAGATTTTAGATCGGTACCGCGCTTCTTGGAAGGGAAAGGCGGATGAATATTCACACAAGATTGAGGAAGAAGCACAAGGACATTTGCATTCTTCTTGTGTGGACAATTGAAGTCTCCCTTGCGCTCTGCATTTTCCTGAAAAACGACATCCAAATGCCATGGTGGGGACTATATTTGCAGCTGGCCTCGCCTTCATATTCACTCTTGCAGTCAGCATCATTACTGCCACTATAAATCAAGTACCTCCAAAGATCACATTTTTCTGTTATCATACTACTAATTAACGATTCCTTTCTCTACAGACACCAGCATTGAATATCATTACAGATTACATAATGGGAGTAATATGAGCATGACTCAGGCAATTTCCTTTCTGAGTGATGTCCAATTGTGCCATTACACGACGATCCCTCCAAGATCATTGCTCCTCGTTCACGTTCGTTCTCCTCTTTTCTGCTTTCCACAATCCCGTAGCACCCCAATAAAACAATTACTAGCATGCCTCTAGTTAACCATTATGTTTAATTTGCATATTTCAGTTTAGTGGAACCACCATAGCTGGAACAATCAACCTCAGCCTAGCATTTGTCAACCAGGTCTGCTTCCGTAATACAGTCCTTCGACATGCCGCAGTTATGGCATCTTCTTCTATGCATCTGTTATCTGGGGTTTGGTTGGATCTAAGAGAATTTTTGGTTCTCAAGGAAACTATAAAATCTTTTTTATATATTTTTTATTTCTTAAAAATATAAATTTTTGTGATAATGTTAATCATAGAGAGAGAGAGAGAGCGATAGATAGATAGATTTGTAAGTAGTTTTGATATTTTACAGCAGCATCAAAGTTTACTTTTCTTTTTTTTTATTAAAATAAAATAATATTAAATTTTTTTTAATTTTTATTTTTTTATTTAAAAAAATTGATATATAACACAAATAATAATGATAAATTATATTTTAAAATTTAAATTTATATTATAAAATATAAAATTAATTTATAAATTTTATTAAAAATATAATTTAAATAATACATTATAATTAATTATATTTTATATTATTATTTTATTAAAAATATAAAAAAAATTATACAATATTGCTACTAAATATAGAAAAACTTTTAATAAAATATTGTAAAATCGCGTCACTTATAATAATATAATAAAATTATTTAATTAATAAAGTAAAATATTATTTTTATAAATAAAAATTTAAAAAAAATATATTTTATTAATTTTTATATTTATTTTATTTATTAATTTTTATATTCTTTAAATAAAATATTTAAATAATTTTTTTTATTAATAAGATAATTTCAATCGCATCATGTCGTGACTCTGCTAAAACAGATCCCTTGATACTCTCTCCGAGACTCTCTCCTAAACATAACAGAATCCGCTCGGGTTCCTCTTCACGTCAGATACATCTTCTTCACTTCATCGTCGACTTGGCCAACAAAACCATCTCTTCACTGGCAATGGCCTCTCTCGATATAGAAAGACCACTGTCACCGCCTAATGCTTCAAAACTCAAAGCAAAAGCGAAAGCAGATCACGAACTATTCGACGAAAACGACGACGACGATGTCTCACCGGTCCAAGAAGTCCGTTTAACAGTGTCAAACGAAGATGACCCGACACTGCCAGTGTGGACTTTCCGCATGTGGTTTTTAGGGATAATCTCCTGCGCCCTTCTTTCTTTCCTCAACACTTTCTTCGCCTACCGTACGGAGCCTCTAATGATTTCCATGATCTCCGTCCAGGTGGCAACTCTCCCCATCGGACGGTTCATGGCGGAAGTACTTCCAGAAAAGAAGTTCAGGGTTCCTGGATTCGGGGAGAGAGAATTGACGTTAAATCCGGGATCGTTTAATATGAAAGAACACGTACTGATTTCCATCTTCGCCAATGCTGGGGCCGGGTTCGGGAGCGGAGCAGCGTATGCTATCGGTATTGTGGATATTATCAAAGCGTTTTACCGTCGGAATATCAGTTTCTTGGCCAGTTGGATTCTGGTCATTACCACACAGGTGGTTGTTTTATTTATCTGTCCGTTTATACTTTGCTGTTTGTTGTATGTTTATGTTGTGCATGTTGTCTGCATGAGTAGGTTTTAGGGTATGGCTGGGCAGGAATATTGAGAAGGTTCGTGGTAGAACCGGCGGAGATGTGGTGGCCGGCTTGTTTGGTTCAGGTTTCCCTCTTCAGGTAATTACATGCAACTATGTCGTTTCGATGAGTTGCATTGCATGAATCCCCGTTTATTGACTAAACAATGAATCCCTAGCTGGAATTCAGATATCCCTCTTTAATAAAAATCATTCAAAATGTCACATTTTTAGCCACAGCTAGTGCAGATCATGTGAACTCTCACCGCTGAAGTGAATGTTGAACTAAATTTTTAGAATATAACCAACAAATGAGTCAGATGTGAGCTTCAGCTCGTTAAGGACATTAATGGAAGATAGGTTACTAGGCGATTTTACAAGTACCTTGATTATTTAAAAATACTTTTGCTGGTGTAAAATCTACTTTCATACGTACTCAAGAATAGTAGATTCTACATTATACTCTGACATGACTGTAGAAGCAAGACGTTAATGGAAAACCCATGTTGTTACTTTATTTTTTACATTTAACAGGGCTATGCATGAGAAAGAGAGGAAGCGCATGTCACGGGGGAAATTTTTCTTGATTGCGCTTGTTTGTAGCTTCTCTTGGTACCTATTCCCAGGCTACCTTTTCCCTACATTGTCTACAATTTCTTGGGTCTGCTGGGCATTCCCAAAATCAGTAACAGCCCAGCAGTTAGGCTCAGGCATGAAAGGACTTGGTATTGGTGCCTTCGCACTCGACTGGTCGGTCATAGCCTCTTTTTTGGGAAGTCCTCTTATCACTCCGTTTTTTGCCATTGCCAATGTCTTTGCTGGTTACATCATTATGCTGTATGTTATAACGCCAGTTGCCTACTGGGGATTCAATCTCTATGATGCCAAGACGTTCCCAATCTTCTCCTCACATTTGTTCAATTCTGAAGGACAGATATATAACATATCAGCCATTGTCAATGACAAGTTTGAACTTGACATTCCAGCATATGAGCATCAGGGACGCTTACACCTCAGCACTTTCTTTTCTGTTACATATGGCATTGGTTTTGCCTCCATTGTGTCTACTCTCACGCATGTTGCCTTGTTCAATGGAAGGTAAGCAATCAGAAAATTTAGAATTGAGTACCTTTTCGATGTATTCGAGCAATTAGATGAATGGTTGCTCTAACAGGGAGATCTATGAACAAATACGAGCTTCTACAAGGGGAAAGCAGGATATCCACACGAGGTTAATGAAGAAGTACAAGCCCATACCGGACTGGTGGTTTCATTTGATGCTTGTCGGATCTCTGATACTTTCTCTGGTACTATGCATTTTCATGAAAGAACAGGTCCAAATGCCATGGTGGGGAATCATTTTTGCATCAGCCCTGGCATTAATGTTCACCCTTCCAATCAGTATCATAACTGCCACAACCAATGTGGTAAGAAAATTGAACTCTAGCTTGTGCCAGTTTAATAAATAACTACTAAGCTTTGCTGCTTTCAATTAATAGTATAGTGGTAAAAAATTATTTTCACAAATCAAATATCAAAAGGTTTCTAGGTTAACATGGACATTTAAATTTGGCTTTGTAATATTCCACTAACATGTTTTTTTTTATATCTACTGCCAGACGCCAGGGTTAAACGTTGTCACGGAATACATCATGGGCATTATATATCCCGGTAGACCAATAGCCAATGTGTGCTTCAAGACTTATGGGTATATAAGCATGAGTCAGGCAGTTTCCTTCCTCAATGATTTCAAGCTAGGCCATTACATGAAGATTCCAACCAGAGCGATGTTTGTTGTGCAGGTATGTATTAATTAAGCACACATTTCACTACAAGAAAATTGAACGTAAATGTGCAAATTAAGATTCTTGTAATTGTAATATGAGTTTTCCAAAAGAATTTTTTTAAAAAATGAAATGCACAATGTCTTAACTTCTTTCCGTGTTATTCTTCTCTTTTCCTTGCTCTATGAAGTTTATCGGAACTATAATTGCCGGAACAGTCAATATTGGAGTGGCATGGTGGCTGCTGACAACCGTAGAGAACATATGCCAGGATCAACTCCTGCCTCCCAATAGTCCTTGGACGTGTCCCGGAGACCGTGTATTCTTTGATGCATCTGTCATTTGGGGTTTGGTTGGACCAAAACGTATCTTTGGAACTATGGGAACCTACAAAGCTCTCAACTGGTTTTTCCTTGGAGGCGCAGTGGGCCCTTTCTTGGTGTGGCTACTGTACAAAGCATTCCCTAAGCAGAAATGGATTCCTTTGATTAACCTGCCAGTAATTTTGGGAGCAACAGCAAGCATGCCACCTGCCACAACCGTGAACTACAATTGCTGGGTCGTGTTAGGAACGATATTCAATTACTTCATTTTCAAGTATCGAAAGAATTGGTGGCAGAGATACAATTATGTTCTCTCAGCAGCCTTAGATGCTGGGTTGGCTTTCATGGGGATTCTTTTGTACTTCACACTTACCATGGAGAACAGAAACATAAACTGGTGGGGATCAGCAGGTGAGCACTGTGACCTGGCTTCCTGCCCAACTGCTAAAGGCGTAGTTGTCGATGGCTGTCCTGTGTATTAAACGTCCTTTCGATTATATATTAAACTACATTAGTTGGTAATTTTAGTTTCATGGAACATTCAACAAAGAAAATGATCTGAATATCTTTTATATATTGGGGAACTGCATGACAAGATGGACAATTCATACTAGTTGAAACTTAAATCGTATACCAGTAAGATTTAATTAATTGATTGTTAAACAGTATGGCAGCGGCAAGAATTATAGTACGAGTAATTCTAGACATCCTAATTATAGTAGAAATCTGAGGGGAGAAGAGAAGCCACTTGCCAATATATAACTTCGTTTTCTTCACCCCCTGTAAATCTTAGTCACCAATTAATGGGTACTGCCTTCAACAACTTATCGTTTTTGTATAGGCAGACTGATGTTTGAGGGGTTGAATTTTGACACTCTGTGGTCTGAAGCTCGTTCTGGGAAACCCTGTTGCCACTATCCGTGTCTTCGTTTAGATGATACTAAAACAACAAATCGAGCCATTAAGCTACTGCAAACATCAGTTTCCAACAGGAGGACATATGCCTGTCGAATATGTGTGTAGTAGATCTCTTAAAATGATTCAGAATGTATATTACAGCTCTTATAAAACAACTACAGCTCTTATAAAACGACTAGAGGCACAGCTTAACTTTAAAAGAGAATTGCAAATCCTTCGATAAGATATGATCAATCTCCCTTTAACTGCAGGCCGAATTAAGCATAAAGATTTATACACAATCAATATATGAATAAGAGAAGCAGCATATCTTGTCATCAAACTCCAAGCGATTTCGATGAAGCAGCATATCTTGAAGAGAAGCCACGAGATATAGAATCCACATTGCTCTCGTCCCAACAGCCTTCATCAAAGTTCTGAGCATAGCTTAAAGGATCGTACTTAAACCCACCAGCTGGTTTTGGACGTCCTTCCCTGAAAGTTGCTGCTATGTTGCAACAAATATTTTCCTGCTGCTTTCTTGTGTCTCTCCATGTTCTTCTCCTCGTCAATGGCAGCTTTAACTTGAGCCTACCCCAGCATGATAGCAACCCTCCTGCAGCTTCATCTGTATTCTTAGGAGATGAACTCCCCTCCATTACTTCATGACCTTGTCCAGGAGAAACGTCAGCGCAGCTCACAGATGACGAAATGAAGAAACAATATTCCTTCTGCCAGATTGTGGGGTCTGGCTCTTCTCTGTTTCACTCTCCTCTTTTGTTGAGGATTTTAATTGTGTGGTAGGGAAAATAGCGTAAGTAGATATGGAACAAGCTCTTTTTCCTTTTAACGAGAGAAACGAGAAAGGTTAAAAAGGAAATAAGAAAGGGAAGGTGTAGATTGCTGTAGTGAAGTTCGGTAATGTTTGCACCACTTGCCAATTTACCCACAACGAATAATTAATACATATAGCAAATAATACTCTCCGGGTCATACAAGAACCTGCGCAGAGGACAAAAGGTGTATGTGCGTAGCTGTTGCATTTAAAAGGAAAGTGGGAGAGCGGAGAGCATTAGTAAGTGAGCTCTGTAAATTATTCATATTTGCTTAAAAGTAAGGAGGCGGCTTGAATGTAAACACTGGCAAAACAACAGAAAAGCCAAAGCATATGATGGTAAATGCCAATTTTTTAAGACATTATCAGCTGGACATGACATTCTTATTAAAAAATAATATCTTCACATGGCAAAAAGCATATCATCGGACCAAAAACACCATATATCAAACCTTCACCATCTTAAATAAGACATTGAATCAGCTACCTCTCTTCCAGCACTAAAGGTCATTAATCCTGTTATTATTTATTTTAAGATATTGTCTATTATCAATCCGTCCTAAATTGAATAGAATACGAGTGAGTTTTGAATTTATAAGAGTCAGTGATAATACCCAAATTCTTATTTGTATATTCAAATATATGTGCTCTGTATTCTAATAAGTTATTGCCAATAAGAATGCTCACCATTAATGACAGAGACATGTAATTGAGGTGGTAAAAGTGGATGTATTAAGAATTTATGAAGGCAGATAATCAACAAGTTAAGCTAGTTATTTTAGTTAATAACAAGCGTCCAATCCGCCACAAATTACAAATTTGTATTCTCCCTTGAACATTTTCCCAACATTATTGAATATTATGATTTAAATTTACTCCAACGAGAGAGAGAGAGATGAAATCAAACACAATTGTGGAACTGGCGTTTGTTAATGCGGACTATGTTTGGTACAATTGTACTTCTAAAGAATCATTCATCATTTCACTGGCATTTGACATGTAATGATTCCTTCCTACATCAACTGTATCTTGTCACTTCGCAAGTGTTTCCCGCTCGCCGCTGGTTCAAGCAAATGCAGGGGACATAATTGTTTGATGTTGCAGCACTATTGGAAGCTTACGCAAAGAATATCCGGGGGTGCATCGCTGATGCCATTCAAAACTTATTAAGGACATACGTCACTTGATCTTACTGGTTATTGCTTCTAAACTTACATTGATGTGTTGATGTTTCCATACTCCCATTCAGATGCCGTATGCTGCTCAAGTTCCACGATTGATCATCCATTAACAGGCACTTGTCAGTTCATCCTACCTTCTGCTGCAACTTCAATTTTTATCGTTCTTTTTCATTTATATTTTCTGGACTGTGATCATAGTTGAGAAACATGTTAACATGGATCTTTTATAAGAATGTGAATGATACTAGATAACACAAAAAGAGCGAGTCAACTTAGTTTCCTGCGGGATTCCCTTAATTTAGCACCATTGAACAAACAAAATTTTCAGGCCGTATGATTTATTGACAAAAATGGCTATAATTATTGTATAAACACACCAAGAAGCCATGCCAATCCGTATCAAAACTTATTGCTTTGCTATTTACATGACAACATTATCCATTTATATTAATAATAAAAACAACTGCAGTGAGAAGCAACCATTATTTTAGCCAAAATATAAACAAACCAATCAAACCACTTCAAAGTTTACAGGGGAGGCAAGTTTCTTGTGTGAAAGCTTAACCAGGATAGACAAGCACGCATATGAATATTCCAGAGAGGGATGTACAAAGTAAAACCAAGACCAAATAGAATGATGATAAGGCTACACGGACTATCAACCAAAATTGATCTTGGATTTCACTCTCCATGAAGAGGAAACTAAAAAAGGTAAATTATAAGCTCTTACAAAGTCATTTATATTGCCAGCACAGAGCTCTCAATAAATTCAAGTGCACAAATTAACAGTTACAAGTCATCTCAGAACATAAAATGGCATGGTCAACATGCTATATCTTGACTGCCACCCTTTCTGCCGAGCTTTTCCTCACAACTCCTTTGGAACACAACTGATTTAATAGCTCTAGAGCCTCCTTAGCTAAGCCTTCATAAGCTACGCCTTCAATGAGAATGGTGTATGTAGCTTCAGTGGGTTGCAAACCCCTCATCACCATGTCAGCCAAGAAGTCAATAGCACGATAGGTCTGCCGAGCCTTACAAAGTCCTAACATAATAGAATTGTAGGTGATAACATTAGGCTGGACACCTAATCTATCCAAGTCATGGAAAAGCTTAATTGCTTTATCAACCTTGCCTTCTCTACTCAGACCATTAACGAGTGAAGAGTAGGTAATTGTATCAGGCTTCAGACCCTTTCCACGCATCTCATCCAAAAGCCTCATAGCTTGATCTGTCTTCCCCACCTTTGAGAGGCCATCAATCACAGTATTGTAAGTGATCAAAACAGGAGAACAATGTTTGTTATTCAGCTGATTAAGTATCTCAACTGCAACATCAACCTTCCCATCCTTGCAGAGTGCAGTAAGAAGAGTATTGTAGGTCACAATATCGGGGTAACAACCCCTGGAGACCATAATCTCCAAATACTCAATTGCTCTGTCCATCTTCTTTTCTTTGCAAAACCCATGAAGCACTGGGTTGTAACTTAAGGAATTGGGGGTACATCCATGCTTTGGCATCTTCTCTAATATGTCAATTGCTCGACCCAATAAACCCTTCCGGCACAAGAAATTAATCAAAATGTTGAAAGTAACAACACTAGGAGAGCATCCTTTGTGAACCATTTCAGCTAATAGTTTCTCAGCATCCATCCACCTCCCAGTGCTACACATGCTACGGAAAATAATGTTATGAGTAATCACATTAGGTTGGCATCCATATGATGGCATAGCATTTAAGAACTTGATTGCTTCATCCAACCTTCCTTCCTTGCAAATGCCATTAATAAGAACATTATATGTAACCACATCAGGTTTACATCCTCTGCTCCTCATCTCATCTAAAAGCTTCATTGCCTGACCAACCCCACTTTCCTTGCAAGTTGCTTCAATCAATATAGTATATGTAATTACATCTGGGTAACACTCCTTTTCCAATTGTCTATTAAGAACTTTCATGGCTAGACTCAATTTCCCACTATCACACAAAGTGCGCAAAAGAGTATTATATGTAACAACATCTGGAGCAACACTCATTCGATCCAAAAGCCGTAAAGCATTATTAATTTCCCCAGACTTGCAATACCCACCAATCAAAACATTGTAAGTTATAACATCAGGAACTGCCCCAGAATGTTCTATAATCTCCATAACTCTTGTGGCCTTCCTAGTTCTACCAAGCTTACAAAATCCACGAATTAAACTTGTGCAAGGGATTATATCAGGAATATCACCATGATTAACCATTCTCTCAAGAAATTTAAACCCTTCTTCAAGTTCCCCATTTCTAACCAATCGATGAAGATGATTATTACTCTCAAATTCCTCAAAGTGTTGTGAAGAATTCACTGCACTCGAAGAAATATGAACATTGTTCAAATGTCCATTTAGGGGTGTCTCATCATGTTTTGGATTCCCATTAAAACTAAGTGTTTCAACCTTTGACAGGGCAAAAATCTGGTTCCGGCTTTGCTTCCGGAAGCCGTTTGGTTTTTTACACTCAGCAGATTGAACGAAAAAGCAGATTTTGCTATACACATAAACTTTCATATTAACCCTACTCCCGGCACCGAAAGAACCAGTATTTTTAATGCTCTTTCTATTAAAGTGCTGAAATGAGCAGAACCCTTCATGGACGTGATTTGCAGGTACCATCAAATCCATATTTTCAGCTTAAAAGGACGTGAATGCTCAAAACACCATGCTTCAAATATTATTAACCACCAAAAAAAAATATTGTTACAGATATTTTCCAATAAAGGGTTTAGAGAGGGTTTTATAGCAGAACAACAACAATTTCTCAAAGGGCTTCAAGAAAGTAGAACAGAACATAAGAGAGACAAAGCTTACTCTGGAAATGGTTTTTGACCGGTGAAAATGGAGAAACTACGGACAAAATAGTGCCGCCGCCCTCTGCTTATCCTGTTTTTGTCTTCTGGTTCCGGCCTCAACAATTGAGCGGTTCAGGTCTAGCCGTCCTGCAGACTGTCTAATGAGTACAAGAAAAGAAGAACGCCCAACGCCCAATCGGACTTTTTTATTGCGTGGGCTGGATTCCATGGCTAAAACTATCGCAGACCAAGCCCATTTTTCCAAACGAAGTCCAGTCTTCGTGGGCTAGATTGACGATAAAATCATTAATGATCTTCGCAACTAGAATTAAATAAAAATAGGAAAGTTACTGTCCAAAATGTACAGTCAAAAAGACAGGAGCTTTTTCTCTAGAAGTTTTTTTTTGTTTTTTTAAGTTTTGGTCGAATTACGTTGGTAATTGTTAGGTTGGCACGGGAATGTTGCTAGATTTCCCAACAGCGGTTTGACTGGTGCGAACCAGACGACAGTTATGTTAGGCTCTTGGAGCAAAGTAGGCTCATACATTGACGAAATTCAATGAAACCAGACAGCTGGAAACTTGTTACCAATCTAATGTTGCCGCAAAATCCTGCTTTTGCTTTGGGAATAAAGGGGCCCGATTCTTCTATCGAAGCACTTTAACACGTACGCGATTGTTTCTGTTTTGCGCAACGCGTTCTCGTCACAAAAAAGAGAATTGGGGTTGACGACCGAGAGAAAATCAGTGGTTTATTACTGTGTTGTTAGGTCGTTCGCTGTCGTTTTGATGATGCGTCCAAAAGCTGTGCTGTAATTAAGAATTGAATATACAAGATATTTCTCTCATAACGAGGCCTTGGGCCAAGTATAATACAACCAAACAATACTGTTTCGTGGCTTTGGCGTAGCTTAGATACGTATATTTATAAAAGATACGCCATCTCCACCAGATGCCACCCACCTTCTTATATGATAGTAACAACCGTATATCACCAATTGTTATACGATACTAACAACAGTAAATCACCAGTTATCCAATAATGTCGTCTCCCTTATCATGTGCTTTTTTAATCTTGTTGGCCGATCAGTGACCATAGACTCCAGAATTAATTGGCTAATTAACCTAAGTACGGGGTTTGTTAATTAACCACTAAACCTCTGTTAACTCGAAATTCTCCTCTACGTGACATTAAACTTGCAGCATTATTTAATTTCCCAAAGCATAATATCAGTGAATCTTGTGTTGAAAAAGAGTGCTACTCTGCCAGGTTCACCCATGAAAATATCTCGGTTACAACTGCCAGGTGTCGATGGCGTAGAGTCAGTCCTCAAAATATCTTTGTCCTTGCATGTTAATTAAAACACATAACTAAAAAAAGGTGCAAGATGACCATACTCTTAAATTTGACGGGTGTTCATGGTAGCCGGACAGGGCACCTTTCTTTTGTACTAAATTCCTTTTTTCAGCTTTATTTTATTTTATTTGTTATTTTATAGAACTTTCTTTCCGTGATGCCCTTCAGGGCCATTGCTACGCGTTCGATTTCTATTCGTTGAAACAGACACTTATTAAGACGTAATCTGGGAGTTACTGCGGAGGAAGTAGTTGTGGAATAGTATAATTACAATAGCAGACGTAATATAATTATTTAATTAATAAAATAAATTATTTTTATTAATTAAAAATTAAAAATAAAATTTATTATTAATTAATATAATAATAAAATTTATTTTAAAATTTTTTATTAATTAAATAATTTTATTATATTATTTATATTAATATAATAAAATTATTTTAGTGACAGTAGATAAATTGATTTTGCGTGATCAAATTGTGGGTCGCTATGTGTCACTGTAGATCCGACCAAAAATCATTTTTCCGTTTAGCGTCGTTAGTTTGCCAAACGGAGCTACCTACAGGTTTTTTCAGCGGCATGGTTGGAGCAGAGTTCACGCGAGGCACTGAATTCATTTACATAATAGCTTCGACCCGACCCGGTACGATCCGAGGATAAATTAACCCCAACGATTTTGTAACCGATAATATTATAAATATAAAATTTATTTTATATTATTGTGATAAAAATTATATTATTATTATTACTATAATAAAATAATTTATTTTATTTATATCAAGTAACAAAAAAATATAATGTTATCATATTGTTATTCTGAAAAATAAGTTGAAAAACAAATGCGCCGAGTAGAAAGGGTGGAGTGAACACAGAATTCAAGACCGGCCAAACGGACAAAAATTATTTAAATACCTGCCTGCTACGGTGAAACAGCAGCTGTTGGGCCAAAAACCGTGAAAGCGATTTAGGAGATTCCGAAACCCTAAGACCTTCAAAAACAAATTTAAAATCAAAGAAACGCCAGGTTAATTACATCACAATACACCGATTGATTACGTGTGTAGATCGGGTGGGGGCATCTGCATTGTTTTATATATACCCTTTTGCAGATATTTTTCATGCTTCTCTTTCTCTCTCTTCCTCCCTTCGTCCCTTTTTTATTCCCCAACGTTTCTCTGCTACCCTAACAATTTTATTGGTCTCCTCTCAAGAAGCGGATCCCTTGTTATATTTTTCACGTCGCCTAAGTTCCTTAAATTCGATTTCTTTGTGGATTGCGATCTCAACGTTCTCTAGAGATTTGCATTTTCATGAATTTTCGTTCACGCATTGGAATCTTTCAGTTCACTTTCTCGGTTAATGCTGGTTCCTTCGCTCTTATTTGTTGCTCGAATCTCTTACGAGCTTTCAGTCTGAGGTAATTTATCATTTTTGTTGTTTCCGTACATTTTCATGCGAATAAAATGTGATTCTGCAATCTGCTTTGAATTTGTTTGGCTGCCGAGAAACTTTCAAGCAAAATATAGGTGCAAAGCAAAACAGAACTGATCATTCATTATAAACTCATTTGGATTCCTAAGTGTCATTAATCACAGGTGTCGGTTCTTAACTGATATGTTCCCAAAATCAAAGGTAGCTACATGGAGTCTAGTTTATGTTGTGGAATTTGTACCGCTTCTTCTTTGTTATTTTTTTCGGTGTTTACTTTCTTCAATTGAATTTATTTCATTTGTTATGTTTTAGATTCTTGTTAGGAGAAGAGAGGACTTTGATTGGAGGGAGAGGCGTGTTTGGCTTTCACGTGAGTCATAATTCTTTATTTTATTTAAGTTTCATTTCTCTATGCTTTTGTTGGTTATGTATAGTGTTTGGTACAAGTTACTTCATAACTTGTTGGGACTGCTTTGCAACTTTAATTGAATGCACTTATTGTTTTCACTGAGATATGAAATGTATGTCAGATTATACACGATTTAGCCACACTACTTGACTTTTAATAGGCTAGTATTGCCAGTAGATATGTACCACTACCATATTTTATGGCTCTAGTTCTAGAGTATCATCTTAGTTGTGATTAATAAATTTCATATGTTAATTTGTGATTCCTAAACTAAGGCCGTAACTAAAAGTCACATAAAATATAGAAAGGAACATCATGTTTCTATGGATATACTTAGTTTGTAAAAGGTTAATTAAGATATTTCATTAAGAATTTATTACCTTGCGGCATTTGGTGGGTTTTTGTTTAGTTTTTAAATCAAAATTGCCCATACATCCTTATTTATTTTCAAAAATGAAAAAAAAGGGGGAAAGGTATATGCATACTTCTCCTAAGGTGTGCTGCACACATACACTGTGGTTACTTGTGAGGTAATTCTGTCAAATAAATCTATAATTAACTTTTGATCTTTTTACATGCAGTTTTTTGCACATTATATTTTCCATTTTGATTTCAAAACTTTGAAAGATAATTTCTTTCAAGGAATGGGCTAGACCAGGTCATTTTTCAAGAAACATTGCTAAGGGACCTGATAGGCATGATAGGATGCTTAGGATTTCAACATTGTCAACAATTTAAAGGTATGTTATTGTTGATGATAATGGTGGTGGGGTTATTGTTGGGTAAATTAATAAGTTGCAATGACCAAGACTCGAATGAACATTTTTACTGTTGATCCGCGGTTATGTGCTTTCCGTTCAATTTAGTGCTTTCTATTAGAGTTTTGTTTCTGGAATTTAAATAGATCAATTTTGGTGGTTACTTTAGAATTTTATATTATAAAAGTTTTAAACAATATGTCCTTAAAAAATCCCACCACGTGGCAGAGGTCAAGGAGCCAAGTGATACTTGAAATGCTGGCATTGGTCTAGCTATGGAAGAATAAGGTTGTGGCTTTACATTTTAAGCTATTGGTTAGATGCTAAGCGTTTGATGTCCAATAAGTGGTATCAGAGTTTGGTCATTGATTTGAGGCCCTAGGAAAGTGCTAGGGGAATTGTTGGGATTGTAGGTGGATAGGTCAATATCATATCATTTGAGGTCCAACAATTTGATGAAGCAAGCAACTTGTGACATGGTGGATTATGATAATATGATTCAAAAGTACTTATCATGATTGTTTGCTTCAATTAGTTAAGAAAAATAAAATGACGTGTTAGTGGTGTGAAGATGGCTTTTGGTTTTATGTGTTGGTGATCTGAGGATTGCCTTTGGTTTGATGTGTTGGTGATGGATGTTGGTTTGAAGTAATTCAGTGGAGTAAAAGTTGATTTGAAGTCATTTAGTGAAATAAGATTCACACATTATGTATAGTTGCCCTGGTGTTCGGCCATTAGAGGAGACTTTGGTTTCTTCAAAAATTTTTTAAAAAAAATTGTTAACCTTTTCTAGAGATGCATAATTTTGGATTGCGTTAAAGTTTATGGTGGAAGCACTCATGTTGTTTAAGAACTTTTAGTGGCATCATTTATAAAATTGATTTGACAGAGCCATATAAACTTGTAAACTAATGATACAATTCGTTGTGGAATATTCTATGGCAACTTTTAAGAAGCAAACTTATGTGCTGAATTTTTCTTCTAAAGTTGGCTGTGCTGCCTTTAGTAGAATGACACAGGTGACTATTGCAATTTTTTTTAACGGAATTGTTTGGTGTATATTTTGTCATATCTTAAAAAATTAGTGAATGCAATGTTAAACTACCTTCTAAGCTTGAGGTTGCTTTAATTGAGTAAACAATCATGCGGTGGAAGGTGCATTTCATGAAGCCTGAAAATAAAATTGGGATATAAGACAATGAACAAACAATATTGATTTGGTTAGGCTTAGGCTTTTAGTTTAATTATCATATGTGTAATGTAATTGACCTTTATTAGGATCTAAGGTGGGGATGTGGGGGAATTGTCACATCATAGGTCATTTGTGAAATTGAGCTAAGGCTAACTTGTATGTTCCTTCAACTAAATATAAACGTTATGGGCGAAAAAAGCTTGAGTAAAGTGTAAAAACAAGATCTTTTGAGTGAAAATTCTTATGTGAAAGCAAAAGTGGAAACTACCAGCTTGGTTGGATTTTTGTTGTTATGCAGTTTTCCTTTTTCAACCATAAGGGCCATTTACTTAGAATATTTATATCCTTTGATCTCTATATGCATTATTTTTATAAATTATTTGGCATTAGGATAGAAAAACATTTAGCCTTGAAATTGTTGTCAAAGCTCCTTTAAGTTGATGATTAGCCTTGAAATTGTTGTCAAAGCTCCTTTAAGTTGATGATTGTCTCGTGATAAATTACTCAGATAAAAAAGCTCACATGTCTCATAACAATAGGGATGGCAAAATGTTAAGATCCTTGTAGTCAGTTTAACCCTTGATTTTACTAAATTGGGGATGGCCAGGGGTTTCTTGATTGGAGATAGCAATCCTTGAACTAGGGGCGTGTCGAATTGAACTGAATCAAACTGATGGTTTAGATCGATTTGAATTGGTCTGAAAATATTTTGGTGAAATTTCAGTTTGAGGAAAACTAAATTGATAGTTGTCTATTCTTTTTGGTTGGGTCCAAACTACAAAAATTGGAGATAGGATGGCAAAGTGTTAGGATCCTTGTAGTCAGTTTAACTCTTGATTTTACTAAATTGGAGATGGCCAGGGGTTTCTTGATTGGAGATAGCAATTCTCGAACTAGGGGCGCATAGAATTGAACTGAATCAAACTGATGGTTTAGATCGATTTGAATTGGTCTGAAAATTTTTACAGTTCATGATGGTTTTATAACAGACTCTAGTATAATATAATAAATTCTATAACTATAAAAAAATTCATAAACCATTTGATTTTCTCTTGGTATGTCCTTTCGGGATCAACTTGTTTTTCTCCTTTCTTCTTTCTTCTTGTAGATTTAGGGGATCTTGTTCTTCTTGCAATGTGATTTGGATAACAATTCCATTTCTCCTTTTAAATCACCATTAAGTGTTCTCTTGGTATGACTACTCTCTTGGTCAAAAGAGCTTTTTCAATGACAAAAACTCTTTTCAAATTATTTTTTGCTGTTTACTTGTTTTTTTATAACTGAAGAATGGTCCGGTTGGTATAAGTAGAGCTTCTTAGACTTTTTACAAGTAGAACTTATATGATTAGAGCTTTTGATAAAAAAATTATGAGTTGTTTGGATGTCCCAAATATCTTCTAGTAAAATTTTGTAGCTACATTATTAGACAAGTTTGGAGAGTTATGTTATTAGGAAAATTTAGTAGAACTTTTGAAATAAAATAAGGGTATTATAGACATTTTAACCCTTTAAGAAAGCTCAGAAAGCTCTAATCCCAAAATCCCAGTATTTGGGCTTTTATTAGTTGTAGTGACTAAGCTTTTGCAGTCATCTAAAAACATTTTTCCAGTAATAACCAAACGATGCAACAATTTAAAAAGAGCTTTTGACATTAAAAAAAAATCCTTTTAATCATTAGAGAAGCCAAATCAAATGGAAATGGAAAACTTAAGTAGGACTGGAAAGGTTATTTTACCTCGACAAGTCTAAGTTCAAATTTTGGGTTTTTTGCAAAATGAGTTTTTTGAACTTTTTTAAAATGTTAAATCATCTAAAATATTTTATTTCCCTTATAAGATAATTCTAAAAACTTGTTTTAAGTAATTAATAACACAACATCTCCCAAAATATGTCCGACAACCAAATAACTTGTAATTTTTTTCTTTTAAAAGCTCTATTCGTAGAAGCTCTATAACTACAAGATTTACTTAAAGAAGCTCTATTTGAAATGTTGCAGTAAATAAACCTTGTGCCTAAAGTTCAAGTTGATAAGTAAAGGTATTATTCAGCATACAATCGCCAAAGTTGGTGAGAATTGTTAAGATGGCTAATTTAGTTAGAGTGATGCCTAATTTATGCCCTATGATGGTCATAGGCACATTGCATTAGAATTATTATTATTGTATCTTACTATATCTGGATCCTATGCTTTTCCTGTTATCTTTTACTTTTTTTTGTTTTGAACATACAATCCCATTGTCTTTTCTTTTTTCTCATATTGTGCCTTTCACATATTTAAACCTAACAATTCAATTTGTGATGTTCTGAATTATTTTCTCTTCGACGAATGCAAATAATTTATTAGACTAATCAGATGAATAAAAAAAAATTTGGAGTACTTGGTTTTTTGAGTATTTCTTAATGTACTTCCATATTGACAAATTTGTCTAACTCAACGAAATCAAATGTTAAATGGTTAAAATCCTTTGGGCTAGGATTATGTTATTGGGACCTATCAAAATGTTTGAAATCTTTTTTTTTCAGTTGCAACCCTCCTCCTTTATCCGGGCTTGGGACCGGCTGTGGATGCAAGGTTAGACATTAAGTACACAGGCGGAGTTATTGCAACATTAATTTGAATCTCTTGTTTCTGGTTAGGTCTTTTGTATCCAAATTATGATTTCTGGTTTGCTTGTAATTTTGTTGGTCTAATGCTCATTAAATTTTATCCTTCTACAAAACCAGCTTTTGTAAAAAATGTATATATTTTAACTTTCTTGTAAATATGCATTATGAACTTTTACGCCTTCTTCAGAACATCCTCAGAATTATTTCATGTGTTTGTAGGCAATGGATACAAGTTGATTCTGGGAATCAACCATAATAGAAGTCTTTACTTTTGATTTCATCAATACCTTTAATTTCAATGACTTTTGACTATACAAATTGAAAACTTTGACTTATTGATGTTAAAAATGTTTGACTCTTTGGTGGTCTAGAATCATCTGATTTGTCATGCTTATGGACATGTGTAGAGCTTTAGGACTTGATACTGAGGTTTAAGATTTTTTTTTATTTTCTCAATAACTCCTCGCTTTTCCTTCTAATTTAGTGCTAATTTACAATGCTGCTGATAATTCCTATAAAGTGTGCATTTGTGTCACGAAGTTGCTCCTTTCGAAAAAGAAACTTTTTTCCCCTCAAATTGAAGTCTTCAATAGTGGACTGCATGTGTCAGTTTTTAACCTGGAACTATGGATGATTTGTCCTAGTTGTACATGCTATTTTGTGTGACATGCTCATGCTCTATGAATGGTTGATTGTTTGAATGCAAGTTATGTTGCTGAAGTAAACCAAAAAAGAAGTCTAGTGTTTGTTTAACACCATTGTTTTCTGCGTCTGCAAACTAGGCATTTGTAGGCTACTATCGGTTTTTATTTGATAGAGGGGGATATTCTATCAGTCTTAGGGCTTTCACATGGTATTCATATGCTAATTTCTTGTCAAAGTGGTTCTTGCTCGTTGCTCATTAATAGATGGTGGTTTGTTTAGAGGGGCGCTTTTTTCTTAAAAGAAATTTCTTTTCATTATTATTATTATATTATTGTTATATAGTTGTTGCTTCTTATAGCATGATTTTTACTAGCTAATAGCACTAACACCCTGGAGTGGCATTTTTGTTAATATAAGTTCCAAGTAAAGGGGTAAAATATTTACATCTTTCAAGTAATCTAATTTCTTTTTTCTTTTTCTGACCCTGTAATCTGACTCTCATTTTGTTTAAGTGCACAAGTACTTATCAAATTGTTTTTCTTATGTAGTAGGTTTATTATTTATATAATTATTTTATTATTTTTCTTGTTTATTTAAATACAGGAGGCTATTTATCCTGGGCAGGTGTTGACAGATCTTAATCTTGCAACCCTATTTGTGAGGTTAGTTTTTGAGGTCATTCACATATAATGAAATAGAGAACAGCAGGGTGTGCTGTAAACTTCATGTTTAAAGTTGAGTTTCCATCAAACTTAAATCTGGTTAAGCTTCCAAAGTACCAAATTGAGATCCTTTATAGTTTCGTGTCTATGTTACAATCTTTTCTTAAAATGGTGGTACCTTTTATTGCACCAGGTCACTAAATATGTTTCAGAGGACAGTACAGAGCAGATCCACAATATATGTTTAGTCTTCTTATTTAACTTATTACTTAAATGAAAACATGTATAACTTCATCCCCACTGGTCCATGTCAAGGACTAAAACTTCTAAACTAAGGTATTGCAAATTTTGTGGAGTTTCATTTTTTTGTATTACACTTAAATCTTATGTTTACATAAGTAGCCGATTTCCTTCATCATCACACACATGCTGAAGTTAAATTCTTTCATAATTTCAAACAAAAGTCTTTTTAAATGAAAGGTCTGTGGCTTACATACCACTCTTAATAACAGTAGCATAACCTTTGCGATGTCAATAATAGTCAGCTCATTGCATCCCCTCTTTGTAGCATATATACTTAGCTATTGCAGTTGCAGTCTGCTGCATTTACGAAGGAAACAGTTTCGGATCAAATTTGTGGCAAATTAATGCAAATTGACAATCAAGACATCTGTTTTTTTGTAGGCAACTGTACCCCAACTTTGTTGCTCTAGGTGGTGTCTTGCAGTTCTGTTGCTGTGGCTGGCTAAGCTGGAGATGTACAGGTACGTGGTCCTCTCCAATTCCTAAATTGTTTGTGATAAGTGGATTTCTGTTTGCTCCATTCGCATCCCTTGCTCCATAAACCTGGGATGTGAAACATTTCTGTTGAGGATGGCTTAAAAACATCTTCCAATTTGTTAAAGGTTTAATGATTGAATCATACTAGTCTTTCAAGGGTGAATGAAGTTTGTGACAGTTATTTAAACCTGTACCTTCTTGTATAATTCCATGTTTTCTTGACGAATTAGGTTTACCTTCTTATAGAGTTCCACATTTTCTTGGTGAATCAGGCTCCCCTGCAACAAAGACAATGAAATTTAGCAACTTGAATCTTTTTGGAAAAGAACGGGAAGAAAAAGTAAAAGAAGATTAGCTATTTAAATCAGTAGCAATTGCTTCTAGGATTCACCTTTTGGTTTAGTTCTTGTATTTCATCCATTAAAGTTTGGTCCTGTATGAAGGAAAATGTAAGTTATTTTATATATGCATGGTAAATGGAATTTGACTACGCATAATACTTTTTGAACCTTTTTCGTTCGAACACCTCGAAGACTCATTTCCAATTGGTTCTCCAAATTCTGCAGATCTTTTATGCTCAAACCAGAAAGTTCTTCGCCCATCATTTTCCTGTTTTTCTTTCATGGACATATAGTTTAGGCCTTTGAATTTGTGTCTATGATTTTCAAAAATATGTTTGTGGGTGTGTTAATGAGATACAAATGACTGCTTCACCCAACAATATATGTTTTGGCCTTTGAATATTTTTGGTGCCAATTAAGCTTTAACGTGTATTATTATTATTATTATTTGCACTTAGAGCTATCCATTTCACTTTTAAGGTCGCTCATCTCTCAAAAGCATATACCTGGTCAGTTTTTTCTGTAAATTATGTAGCTAGGCTTGCCAAAAGTTGTTTTACATTGTCATTGCCTATGTGTCATGTCATGTCACAATATGCTCTAGCCCAGTGCATATAATGAGATATCTAACGTGGCTCTAGCCTAAATAATGGCCCCAGATTTTGCTTGATCTATTTGTCTTTGAGAGTCTGTGGTACTGTATACTTGCTCAAGGTTGATGTGCTAAGCAAACCTAGAAGATTTTGCTTTCAAGATCAGTGCTAGAGGCTAGATACCGTGAGGGTTGAAACTTAAAGTTCTGAGAGTGAAATCATCCACAGGTAATTCTAGGTTAAGATTGATTTCAAACTTTTGATGTTTTTTCACTCTTGGCTGTTATAATAAGTTCTTAAAATCTGATGAATGGTTGGCATTCATTATGAGTAGATTAAGGAGAATATTCATTCTGAACTTTTCAAGGTTTTTTCCAGTCCAAAGTAAAAAAGCCAGAGTGTAACAAAGCTTTGGGGAATTGACCATAATGTAATTCAAGTTGATAGAAGATTGCTTAAAATCATGATCTTAGAATCTTATGCTTGGTCAATATAGGAATATTGTCTTGGTTGAGATATTAAGCGGCAGTGCCGTGGCACTAGTGCAAGTGCAGCATGATAGATTAAATGTTTTGAGCATGTGAATTGAAGAATCAAAGATCACTCAATTGTTGATATGATTTTAGATTATATAATATAGACAACAAAACATGAGCAATGTGAGTTAAATGACAGAAAAGTAACGGTGTTGTGACAGACATAGTTAGAAAATGATAAAACACAAATTCCCTGTTATTTAGTTAGGGTGGTGGTGAACAAGGTTGAGTTTTAGTCTGTGAAGTCGGAAATGTAAATATAGGTGTCATGCCTGCAAATCCTGTTAATATGAGGTGAAATATATTTTGCTATTATAAGATATAAGAATCATACCGGTGATTTTCCTGCAAATTTTGCAACTGTTGTCTTAACATTGTTGCTTCCTGTTGCCAGAACTAGCAAGTAACACACAATTTAATTAGATGCTAGGATTTTTTTGTTTAACATGACTACATTCTAATAAAGCGATGGTGAATAAAATAAAACATATTTCAATTAACTATCTGAAATGCAACACACCTCACTCAGTCATATTTTCAAAACAACTAGGGGAAAAGATTCTTTTTGTTAACAAAGAAAAACAGGAATTTTTTTTTCTTTTCTTTCTTTTCTTTCTTTTTACTGCAATTTTTTGTTGCTGTAACAGTAATTCGAAACAGAGTTAAGCTTGAGAAAGTACTCTTCTTTTTGTTGGAAATTAGGATAGTGTACATAAGTTCTTATGTCAACATAAAAAAATGGCTTGATATTGTACATTTTTCATGTCAAGGCTCATCAATGGATCTTAATCACTTCAACATTTATGTTAGTTTTCTTTATTCTTTCACTAACTTTGTACTTTTGTCATGTGTAGAAATATTGTGGAGGTGACATCTTCCAGTCGCCTCTTTCACACTAAATCCTATCAATAAAGTAGGCACTTGGTATCCAAGAGCCATATCCTTGCTTCCAAGCCAAATTGGTTCTTAGATTTTTAATTAAGACTATGACAGCCATAGTTCATTACCTAACATTACATATACAATTACCAGCATAATAAAAGCTTTTGTATGGTAACAACTCTGAGTTCATTATCTTTCAAATGTCAGGCATGCTCATCACATAAATTACATGAGGATTGCATGGTGCTAACCTAATTTCCAAGTTCCATGTGTCACAATATTGTTTATTTTTTTGTTGATATGTAGCTGCAACCAATGGGCAATTTGAAAATGTAATCTTTTATAGCTGGTGTGCTGGTAGTAGCCTATTTTATGGGATGCAATAGCCAGAGGAACCAGTTGATCTTTTCATATCACATACACTGCCATGGTTTTACAGAAGCAATGCTACATAAAATAACAAAAAAAATTTGACCTTTATAAGGAATTTTAAGTCTTTATTCAACACAAGGTAAATATATGAATGTGCATTGGGACCACAATCATATCTCAGGTTTGCCTTGAAGGTAAAAGTACAAAACAAATTTAGGACTCAAGAATTTAACAATACCTTGACTTCGGAGGCTGGGTTCCCTAGATGATGTTCCTCTTTTGATTTGTTGTATCGTTCAATTGCTGATTTCATGCTGCGTGAGAAGATTCAACATGTATCAGAGGTACTTTTTCTGTTTCATCACTAGGTAAAGAAATAGAAAACATAACATCAGGAATTGGCACAAAGACAGCTCGTGAAAAGTATTAACATGCTTGGTTTAACTGTATGCTCTTTCCCCCACAGATGTAATCTATGCTGTTCAAAGCTCGAAGTTGAGATCATATCACTTCAAGCAACAAGCTGATTACATTTTTCAAGATACTTATATCTACACATAATGATTCGAGCACAAACCTGAAGCTAAGCTTTCATTTATTTTGCTTGCTTCATATGGTACTAACTTCAGTCTAAATACGACTGAATATAATGTCTTTTTTATTTTAATGTTTAGTAGCAGAAAATTAGAAATGTTACTCTTAAGAAGAATATTACTTAACCTTCATTGCATTTCTATACTTTGTTCAATTTTCTTTCTCTACACATACCTTCCTCTCACTTCTCTTCTCTTAGAGGGCATTTAACCTTGTGAACATGTGGAAGCTAATCTTTTTTTTTCTTTTTTCAAATTATAAGAAATAAACCAAATCCCTACTCAGCCATAGACCTCTTGCACCACGCCAAGAGATTTTACCAGTTGAACCAACTAGTACTCACATCAGGAAGCTTGTCTAAGGAGCTGAAATTTGGCACATTTTTTAGGGGATCACCATTCCTTAAATTTGTGTAACTTTGTGTAGGGCGTACATAATAGTATTGTAAAGCATAGTATAATATGAAATTTTTGTGGCTATGCATATGAGATGGAATTAATTGATTTCATTCCTGTCGGTCAAATAACTTGAATTGTAGAAGTAATTGAACTCTTTATGGATATACCAAAAGTTCCCTACATGCTTCTGCCTGGTGGTGTTTTTGATTGTTGAAATGTTGAGAGCTATAGTGAAAGCAATCTTGCAGAGATAAGAACTGTATTCTTGAGATTAGAAGGGATTCTTTAGGCATACAAAATATTGGCTAAGAAATTGGAGATCATACTCTAAAGTTAAGCATCATCCCCACAGCTATTATTTGTAGCGCAGGCCTGTAGGCAATGTGTAGGTACCTCGAAAAATGAATGGGAATGGGAGAAAAGATGCGCATGTCAGTTTACTACAATATCATGATTGATGCTTCTCCAGTTACTTTGCTCAGATAAGCTTAAAGGTGGGTTCTCATATTGAGAAAGGGTTTGTAAGCAGGACAGGTTTCAAGCAGCTGAGCCTGTAATCAGGATGGAACCTTGAGACATGGCCTGGTCCTGAAGATGTATGACATCAATTACAGGAGTATGTTTATCTTTACTGCTATACATATTAAACTGAATACATGCCTCTCATGAACCCCCTCTTCCTCCTTGGGCCCTAAATTTTGAGCGTATATGTTCCTTACTTGATTTTATTATGGATATTATTTTGGATTACATTGGGCTGGATATAGTGATTTCGCCCCTTGAATAACAGTGTAAGTTTTGTTCAAAGCTATGTTTTATTGATGGTTTCAGAGATTTCTATATTGCCAAGGTGCTTTTACTTTTGGTGCCTATGCCTCAACCATTTTTGGGGAACCCAAATCAGGGAAGATTCATGTGATTGAGGACCAAGTATTATTAGCGGCAGATTCAAAAGCTGGGGGCTGGGGATATTTGCCCTTTGCGTACGTCACGGGGCTTGTACCCTCTGCAAAGCAAGCCATGACCCAAAACCTGGTCCTCACCCTTTATTTGCTAGGTGCAATATGCCAGGTCAACTGGACATTGGCATGCTTATGAAACTAAGTATAACTCTATAGGTTTTTACCCATAGGACCAGCTGTGTGACATTCAGCTTCGATTTGTCCTGGCATCCTTGGTTTGGTTCAAACAACAAGACGGTGGGAAAAGGGCTACTGCTTATCACTCCCATTTGTGGTCATTCCACTCTCAGCAGTTTTGCATATTTCATTTAGAATACAAGAAAATGTTACCACTAACTCATCACATCTAGGTTGCAGATAAGTTGATCAAGAGCAAATAGCTAAACTGCATACCATACTATCATCTGTTAAACATATAAGAGAATGCTTATGCTACTGTTATTTTGTCATAGTTGCATATAAGTTGTTTTGATTTAAGGCAAATAAAATGTACATATATCATTTTAATCTACTTCTTTATTTTCCCTGTTCAACATACTGCTGCTATTTTGATTCACATATTGTTTTGGCTTCCTCATCTCAACATATTCATTAGTAATACTTCTAGCTTCAGTAGTGAAAGAGGATGCATTTATTTACCAATTCTATATCGATAATCTTCTTGAAGGTTTCTTGAGTTAAGCTCAACTGTATTATTTTCTTGATATTTATATGATTGTGGCAAACTTCAGTAGAAGCTGGAAAGTATGCCAGTGATGATGCCTTAATGGTGTTCACTAGATCTATTAGCTATATTGGCACCCATACTGATTTATCTCAGTGATGATCTGTATTGGCGAGAGGTTATCTTCTTAAGGGATCTGTTTTGGTTAAAGAAGCCAGTCTTTATCTTGTTTGTATTTCTAGACATAGGAGACAAATTTAAGTATAGACTATTCGACTCTATTAGCCCTTAGAAGTCACAAATCTAATTGAACTTGAGTTGTGATTGGCTTAAGTAGAGCCTGGCACAAGATCTTCTAACAATATATCCTAGCTTAAAATCATACCAATCTTGAGCAAATATATACAACCTTTCTAGTAGCTGAATAAAAAGGTACAAGTGAGAGGACTACTTGGAATCTATGAATATGAAAAATATCTTGATCTTAGTGGCGGGGCATTTGGCTTCAAAGCTCTTTGCATCAAAATGATCTTGAGTAGCTGTACTTGCCAACAGCCTTGTGATCTGATGGCATCACTCCCTCAAGAAGATGTTTAACTATGAAGTCCTAGATTTGAATTTAGGCAAAGTTAGGGAAGAGGTGAAACAAAATGGATGAGTTTACCTCAATACCTTAGTTATTACTTCATACATAAGAAAGGGAAAAGAAAAGTTAGGAAGGGCTAGGGATATATATATATATATATCCTAGGCAAACCAACTGGCAAGGGCTAGGGAGGGCCATGAAAATTCAAGATAGAAAAGGGAATATATATATATATATATATATTTAAAATCTTATGCTTAATACCTTAGCCACTTTTAATTATTGTTTTCAGCACCATTGCTCCCCTTAATACCTTGGCCACGTGTAGGCAAGATTGATCGACTTTAAATGATCATGGTCTGGCCTGAACCATGGTTTGGAACCTAGTTTGGTGCTTATCTTTTGACCAAAGTGATTAGCCTAAAGTAATTCATTAATTAACCTTATTAGAAGGAATATAAAAATAGTATCCCTGATTTCCAAATTTCATGGATTAAAAATTTCTAAATGAATGTACCCTACTGGTAGTGCTTTGTCAAAACAATTGATAATAGAGGTCTATTATGAGATTTGACACGTTCTTAGAGCGCTTTTAATGGACAAAAATAGCAGTATTTAAAGGTTACAATGAGATTCTAAACTGAGAGGTCTATGCAATACTAACCAATATAGTAGAGATATTAGCATTTACAATGGGTTTTGCCTTGAAACTTATAAGTTTATTTTCTTTCCTTTTCTCAATCTTATTATAGGTTTAAACTTATTTAGCATAATTTTAAAGTGTATGACTCAGGTCTTTTAATTTTTCTAGGTTAATACTTAGTCTAGTCCTGTGGTAATCAATTTTCAAGCATCCAAATAACTTTGCATTGTAAGAGACATGCATGCTTTCATCCATTTTACAAAAAATAAATTATGCATTATGTTTTGAAGACTTACGTTTTGGTATTTACAAAAAATAAATTTTTAAGGTATCATATTTTGAAAATCTTAAAAGACAAATGAATTGCAAATGATACTGAAAGGAGTGCACATGTTGATTGGCTTGTCAAAAATAATTTGTGCATTATGTTTGGAAGACTTGCGTTTTGGTATTTATGCTTAGATGATAAATTTTTAGGGTTTCATATTTTGAAAATCTTAAAAAGACAAATGAATTACAAATGATATTGAAAGGAGTGCACATATTGATTGGCTTGTCATTTAGGATAACATACTTGGCAAATATGTTGCTTAAGTCAAAAAATAAGAGAAAATGTGGCAGTGATAGTTTTATTGACATTCATTGAAATTTAGATTTATTTTAGTTAATTTAGTTCTTGTGATTAATTTATCATATAATAGAGAGATGCAGGCTTTGTGATGGATGAGATGTTTTATTTTTTAAGCAAAATCACTGAGTAAAATATTATAAGAAAGTCAGTAGTCTCTACTAAAAGTTCATGTTTAACAAACACTTTTAATTTTTATTCAAATAACAATGAAATACAGGAGTCTCAATCTACCACAATTTTATGAAAATCAAATGCAAATTGTTGATGTAGACTAGGTTTTTGATGAATTTGTAAGATTTTTGTATTTTAGTCAAATTTTGATAGGCATAACTGAATCATACCCAAGTGATATTTATGTGAATGGGCTACTTGTAATTTCTTTGCTAGTAAATCATTTTGTTGACAACAAAGCAAGGTTTCATGTATCATTTAGGCAGCAGTGGTGATAAAGAGGTTGACTCACACAATGAACAAACTAACAATATCAGAATCAGTATGTGAGTTTTCTGCATAATTTTGTATTTGTTAATTTTTGTACTCATGTTATGAGCACTGCGGGATAGATGGTAGAACAATGAATTCTTCACTAATATTTGTACTCTGATATTTCATTTTAGATCAAATGATGTGATAATAATCCTTCAAAATGTTGAAGAAAATAGAAAGAATGAGCTCTAATAATAATTGTAAATTTTCAATGCTAAATTTATACATTGGTACACCATCCTATCATTGAAATGATAAATAAGGGCACTCAAAGTTTTTGAGGTTCTACGTGAGTTCTTACAGCATGGGTCTTAGTAAACTTAATATTGGATCGAAAAATAAACAATAGTGCATAAATTAATATTGGATTCAGGGGTTTTAATTTTATGTCAAATTTGGAGAACTTTAGTCAAATTTTTATGTTGCCTGCTTTTGATGAGTGACACATCATTATAATTTATTGTCACATTTCCACCACTCCAAACAATAAGTATTATACAGGATCATTTTTGATTGTTAGCTTAATTTTTAATTGTAGTAGTAGAAGACATAAGCACTGTCGATGATAAGTATTCTTACCATTTATATTATATAAATGAGATAATTTTTTTTTGGTGTAACCTATTCCCTTAGCTCATTATTACAATTGAGTATTATCTTTTGAGATTGAGAGTAAAATTTGAGGTAAGTAGCATTATAATACTATTTTATTTTATAAAGTTTGTAATTTAACTCTCGTCATGGATTCCAAGTAATGCCATTACTCATTTATGAATGAGAAATATGTTCAATTATGCTGTTTTTTACAGTTAAAAAATGTATAATTCTATATAAGTATTTTAAAATTGGTTAAATTATTAAAATTTAAAGATTAATGTGCTTTCTAATACCTTGTATTTTATTGTGTTGATATTAATTTTAAATAAGTAGTTTTTAAGATTGTTGTAGCTAGGAAGATTATTTTCAAATTAATGTGCATCTCATTTTAACGATTTTACTCGTGAACTTTGTAATCTAAGGGTTGCTTGTTCAGTTTTCATTTTAGCAACACGTTCATGTTACTAACTAAATGTTATTTATCAAATTGACTTTTTATTACTTCTCACCTGTGTATAACCCTAAACAATCTTTTTACGTGATGGGGGATTGGTGGTGTTGGGTTAAACAAAGAGGTTAGGTTTTCTCATGGTTGCGCCTGGAAATTAAATTCAACATTTATTACTAGTGTAAAAAATGGGGTGGACAAACAATTGATGGAAGTAATTAAACAGACATTATTAATTTAACAATTGATGCAAGTAATTAGAATTGTAGAAGAGAATTCAAGACCTTTGTTTGCCTCAACAATAAGAAATTCCTAGTGAGCAATAAAGTATTGTCGATGGCGCATGCATTAAACTATCTAAACTAAATTGGCCTTGGTAGGTTCTTTGAATAAAACCAAAAAGCAAGAGAGTGCTATTTGTGACAAAAGTGGGCTGAGTTATATGGTAAAGACAATAACAAACTATAAAAATAGTTTAAAAGAAGGTTTATATTTATCTAAATTTGATTTAATTTTTATAAAGTTTAAATCATAAAAATATTTAAAATTAGGAGGGAATACTTGGGAGAGAAATTTTAAACATTTAAGTTTGAATTTTTCTTTTTATTTGCGTATAAATTATAGAACAAATTTTGGCCATTCAAAGTGGCATTTGTAAAGTAAATCTTAGTTTTTTTTTATCTTTAACTATAAATAAGACTTATTTGTTTTAGCTAATTTATATACCAAGAATTGCAAATATAAGTAGTCTAAGCAAATTATAAAGCATTATAATCTTGTAATTTTTTTCTTCAATACAAAGCTAAAGTTTCTCTTGCAATTTTTTAATTTGTTATTTTTTCTAATCTTCTCAATATCTTAGTTTATTTAAAATGGTTTTTCGCGTAACAATTAAGATTTGTTTAATATAATAGTTAAAAGTTTAATATTATTTAAGCGTCACATGAATTTAGTAAAAACTTGTCATCTTGTGACACATGGTATTAGAGTAAGGTTCTTGGGGATAATCCGGTCAATCATCATTCTCATTATCTTAAGTAAGAAGGCAGAGCTAAGCAATGCAATCAAGGTGTTACAGAAGGGGTCTAGCCACGAAAAGGGCCATGATGTGAAGAACTTGTCTAAGGATTATTCACTGTCCAAGGACATATTATGCTCTGTTGAGGCAAGATTAGCCAAGCTTAAGCTAGCAATAGGGGATGTGTTAGATCACTTTGATGCTCTCGAGTTAAAGGTTGATGAATGTGAACAAAAGGCTAGCATTGTCGATATCGAAGGTAAATTTTACAACACCTTTAACTTATTTATTGTATCCATGAACTAAGTTATGAAGGAATTCAAGCATAGCATGGGAGCAAAAATAAATATCACCAACGCGGGATTAAATGTCGTGAAGTAAGATCTTACACTAAGCAAGGTTGCAATAGTATTTAGGGCTACAACAAGTGATGTGGTGAGAGTTTGAGTTTATGATATGCCAAAATATAGAGGCAAGCACAACACAAAGGAAATAAAGAACTTTCTTTGGATGATGGAGCACTACCTTGATGTGGTGAGCATGGAGCATGGACGACAATGCTGTCAAGATTAATACTTGCACCCTCTATTTTGAACATGATGCAGCATTATGGTGGAGACGCCATTATACCGAAATAGAAAAGGGGTTATATGTCATCAACACTTGGGATGCATTCAAGGCGTATTTCAAAAGGCAATTCTACCTCGAGAATGTGGAAGAGATGATAATGAGAAAGTTTTGTCAGCTCAAGTAGTGAGAATCAATCAAGGATTATGTTAGAAAATGCAACTCCTTAATGTTAGAAATACTTGATATGTCTAAGAAGGATCGATTATTGTTTTTTCTCAATAGACTACAATCTTAGGCTAAGCAAGAATTGAAACAACGAAATGTTTAAAATTTTGCTTTGATAATAGTGGCAATCAAAACATTGATTGAATTTCACCACGAGCTGTCCAAGGCAAGAAGACTACTTCGAACTTTAATCAAGGCAGTCATAAGAAAAGTGGGGGAGATTGACCTTACAAGGTGGATTCGAAGTCAAGTCGACCACCAAAAGATGAGAGGTGCAATGAAGAGCACATGGCCCATGAGAAGCAGAAGTGGATTTGCTTCCTTTGCAAAGGAGCGAACCACACCAAGGAATGTGTGCAATGCACAAAGCTAAATGCCATCATTGGTGCTTATGAGAAATTATAGGAGGATGCAAGGCTAGGCTCAATGTACGTCTTCAATTCAGGCATGAAGTTAGATCTTCGCAAAATGCTTAAATATGTCAATGCTAACATTAATGATGTAAGCTTCAAGGCATATAACGATAATGAAGCTAATCAATGCTTGATTGTCGAAAGTCTTGCAATGCGATTAGATTTAGCACACATTAAAGAGCCAAGATGGATAAAGGTTGTTGATTAACCCCTTCGATCAATTCACGGAGTTGTTCAAGATGTGTTGATACAGATTGGGACATGGTGTGACATGATCAACTTAATAATTATTATGTCGACGAGCGACTTAGACATAATATTGGGCGAAGAGTTCATCGATCACATGCTACCCTTCACCTTTACGAATGATGAGTACATGTAATTCTATACTGTGGAAACGGTTGACAAAGTGTCGATTGATCATAAACACATCAATACCAAAATGTTATTTGTATTTTAAATTATTAGATAGTAAAGAGTAGAGAACACTTACCTCATCATACTAAAGAAAGATGATTCTTTTACAATCACTCTCAATGTCTTGAAAGAAGTGCAAAGCATTTTTCAAGAGTATGAAAATGTGATGCTTTTAGAATTGTCGAAGAAACTTTTGCCAAAGCACGAAGTGGACCACGAGATCGAGCTCAAGGTTAGCACTAAACCTTCAACCATAAGACCATATCGCATGGCATTGCCCAAGCTTGAGGGACTCTGAAAGCAGCTTAAAGAGTTATTGGAGATCGAATTCATAAGACCCTCAAAGGCACCATTCGACGCACTAGTTTTATTCCAGCGCAAACATGATGAGAGTTTACGAACTTGCATTGACTATCAGGTGCAAAATAAGGTTACGATCAAGAGTTATTATTTGATCCCCTACGTGGATGACCTATTTAATCACTTTAGGAATGTCAGATGGTTTTCCAAGTTCAATCTAAGGTTCAACTATTGGCAAGTGTGCATCGCCGGGGAAGATAGGCTAAAGACAACATGTGTAATAAGGTATAAATCATACGAGTTTTTAGTCATGCCTTTTGATCTCACCAATGTATCTGTCACTTTTTGCACTCTCATGAACAATATATTATGCTCATTTCTCAATAAGTTTGTGGTAGTATATTTGGATGATATTGTGGTCTATAGTGAGAACCTTAAAGAGCACATGGAACACTTAAATCTAGTTTTCCAAACTCTATGAGATAATGAGTTATATGTGAAGAAAGAGAAGTACTTGTTTGCTTAACAAGAGGTGATGTTCTTTAACTACAAGATAACGAGTGGACGGATACATATGGACATAGCTAAAGTACACGCCATCTAAGAATGGTAACTCTTTGTCATTGTGACTAGGTTAAGTTGATAGATGTAGCACAATTCTTTTACAACTTGCAGTAGAGTGAAGCCACTCAACATAATCCTTATGAGATTGTGATGGACCGACAACCCCTAACTCCACAACCATTGATAAAAGGTTACAAGGGTTCTAATCGTCCAGCTTACAAATGGGTCAAAGGTTGGCACAAGTAAATTAATGTAACAAACGCTTACTTGGATAAGGCGTCCAAGAAAATGAAGAAATAGGCAGAGAAGATGAAAAAGTGAAAAAAACTTGCCAAACCATAAAGCTAGCTGGGAAAAATGGAATGATTAATGGCGATTTCACAACGCCATCAAAGCCTACAAGCAAAGGAAACTTGACTTGGGTGTCAAGGACTTCAATGGGTGAAGATGTGATGGAATGTGGGTTAGACTATATGGTAAAGGCAACAACAAAGCATAAAAATGGCCAAAAAGAATATCTAAATTTTCCTAAATTGGCCCAGTTTTTAGAAGGCTCAAATCAGAGAAATACCTAAAATTTGGAGAGAACACTCGGAGGAAATTTTCACACATTTAAGTTTGAATTTTTCTCTCTCATTTGCATAAAAATTGTAAAATAAATCTTGATCATCCAAAGTGACCTTAGTAAAGTAAATTCTAACCATTCATTTTTCCATTCTTAATTATAAATAGGCCTTGCTTTCTTTGGTGGTAGTCCAAAGGAATTGCATGTCATTATTGTCTTACAATTTTTTCATTCAATACAAAGTTTTCCTCTTCAAGTTCATAATTTTCTAATATCTTTTTTTTTATTTTAGTCTCCTTAATATTTTAGCTTGCCTAAGATAATCTTCCGTGCAATAATTAAGGTTTACTTAGTATAGTAATTAAAGTTTGATACTAGCTAAACGCCGCACAAATTCAGTAAAAATTTATCATCCTGTGACATACTGCTTAGTTAGTGTATTAAAGAAAATCATATAGGCGAAAAGAAATGAGCTAAAAAAGATTAATAAAAAAGGAAAAATGGAGGCAAAAAGGTTAAGAAATACATATAATCAGGTTTAGTTGTAAATGTTTATGCAATAATTCAGTGTCTAAAAGTGGTTCATGAATCAGCATCGGCTGCATGCCTACATGCCATAATTAGTACTAGTTTATAGATTTAAGTTTTTCCTACTTTTCATATAGGATAAGCATGCATGCATTAACTAAACCTTGCCATGTACATATGTCACCAACCATCCCTTTTGATTATCTTTCGTTATTCCCATTTTGGGAAGATCCCACTTTGTTATATTAATCCAAAATAATTTGTTTTGATGCCTTATACGTTGAAGATCCCACTTAGTTTGTTATATTAATCTAAAAGTGAAAATTGGAACTGATCAGTTCTACATGTGTGTAAGAAACACCATGGTGTGTACGATAGGCAGGCAGTAGATACTAGATATATAGATGGTAAAAATATCAAGGTTGAGTAAAGTCTTTTACATACTGATCAATACGTGCATACACATAATGTAAGTGTTCCAGAGAATGAGAATTTCAAAGTTGGAGATGGACAAGGATGTGGTTAAAGAGAGGCCAAGGTGGAGGAATGTTGAGGTAATCCCAAGGTGACAAGACAAACTAGCATGGCTAGAGTTGGTGGGTAGTCATCAATCAAGATGAAATGGGCAACGCACTCATAGGGTTTTAGGTTCTTCGTCAGAATTATTCTTTTCTCTTAATTTCTTTTCTTTTTCATTTGTGAAAAGATGTTTATATACAAAAGTATAAGACTATTCTGTATTTATGTTTATCTTGGATGGGGATAGTTTGAGGATATCACTAGGAGCTAGAGAATTTTAATCCTATCGCATCCTTAAAGCAGGTAAGAGGTCTTGGATAAGTATGCCCTAACTTCAAATCCATTATATATTTGGTCAATTTTAAGGATTCTTTGACCATCGAGCTTATTAAAGTTTGTATGCATGAACCAAAAATAATGATTGTGATTATTAAATTCAACAACAAATTTAGAGATGAGTTAGTGGTGTTAAATAGACTTTTTAAGTATGAAAGGTCAAAGGGTGAGACCATGGACTAGCATGATAGCTCAAATACTTGGTTAACATATTTGAAAATAATTTAAAATTTAACAAGTTTTAAAAATTAAAGACAAGAAAGCATCCAGATCAACGCAACACTAAGGTATGAATGTAATAAGTTCATGAACAGTTCCAGACAGGTCTTTGAAAAATCAGATATATAATGAGTTCAATACAAACACAAATGAACTTGAATGTTATACATATGACTAGCATAACATGATATCATTTAAATTTTATAAATAAATAGATAGATAAAATTTATATATATAATGATAAAAGCTAATTAGTAAATATAAATTTGAACCCTTGAAATGCAAACCTTACTTTTAATCTTATAAAATAACAATACTACATGCATAATCTTTTTTTAAAAATAAGTATTTGAGAAGAGAGTACTTTAAATAATATACTATAAAGTGAAGTTGATTTCCACTGTAAGCTTGATAAAACTGATTAGAGACTGATGAACTTAAAAGCTCGATTAATATACTAAAGATAATTGGGTACATAGGTCAAAAACTTCACTTAAAATTTTTCCTCTACTACAAAATCTGGCGAAGAATCTTCTATGATGTGCACGTGAAGTTCAATATGCTATTTGCCAATGACTCCAAGATCATGAAAATGTATTCTCAAGTCATTACAATCGAAGGAAGGTTAGTGTTTTTGCCAAGATTTTGACATTTGAGTACTCGACATGAATCAAGACATTGTTCATTGTAATGAACAGAAGACAATTCACAAGTGAAGATCAAGGGTGAATTTAGTGTAGTCAAAAGTATTTTGTTATTTGATAAAATGATTTAAGGATGATATTGAGTGCTTTTGTCGATATTTGTATAAGTTGTTCAATGTCTACAATCTTCCTGAATGGTATTAGAAATTTACCTGATATGTTTTTGGTGTTAAAAGCTTTTATATTGTTTGATAATAATGATTCACTCCCTAAAGTCTAGCCTAACAAGACATACGAGGCTCAATCACTTAATCCTTTATCATTAATTTAACTCGTTATGAATACTATTCATACAACACCAACTCTTCACGTCACTACCAACAAATGTACATTCTCAAAAAATATATAATCCTTAACCTTCGGGACTCATTTCCTTATTTTATGATCGATCCCAAATATAATAAATTGTCCTCTTTGATGGAGGTTCATCTGGAAATCAAGGTTCACCTATAGCTCACTGCAAAACTATAATCCACTTTTGTCTTATACGGGAAGGTGTTGACCACTTGAAAGAATAACAAAAATAGTCACTGACATCGCTACAGACTCTCCATTACCGCCAAAGAAATTACCATTGATGTGCTAAGATATACTCATCTCCAGCTCCCTTTATTTTCCCCTCTCGTTTTCTCCTCGGTTTATAGTTGAGTTCACAAGATTCATCCTATTAAAATCACTGTCTCGTCACTAAAGGCTATACCTCTCGTCCTAATTTTGCCATCTATCAATGTAAAATCTCAGACGCATTAGGCAAATCATAGCAAGCGCCCGAAATGAAGGCAATAAACGTTCACCCTATGAGCACAAAGTTTAACTTTGCTCTTCCCATTACCTCCAATACACTTGTATCAAATTGTTAATTATTATTATTATTATTTTCTCCTAAGAATATGGCAGTAAAGTAATCTTTCTTAAGGCCTTATTTTCTCTTTGATGCTTCCTATTTCTCTCTTTCCTTAACGCCAATATTTGAAAAACTGGCTACTTCAAGTACACCAGAATATGATCTCAACACTATCTTATGCTAAAAGCTTTGGCAAAAGAGTTTTCGGTCGATCAAAGATGCATATACTGATATATATATATATATATATATATAACTTGGGTGAAGATAAAGTACCAATCTAGAGCTTCCAGGCTTCCAGGCTTTCTTCAATTACCACAATGCAATCATTCCGCAAGCTACTTAATTAAATTTGGTTCTAAGCAAAGCAAAGCATGGGTTTTCAGCCATTTAGTACTCTCAAACATTTGCATAATAAAGTATTCACACCATTGTAGATGAATAAGGAATTAATTCCCAGAAGACCGAAAAGTCCCAAACAAACCTTCTTCAACTTATAATATCATCTCGATATACATAGAGCTCTTAATGGCATTTCATGCTAGCAATTCCATCAACTAACACGCAATCTTACATTATACAGGAAACGGCAACTCGATCCCTAAAGAATTAGCTCACACTAGGGCTTCAATTCAAAAGACGAGACGACAATTTCCTAAAACAATCTTAAGCGCTGATCAAATAAAATGATCAGCAACTGAGATGATATCATATCAAATGCAACATTATGTGTAGAATCACAGCGCTAAAGTTTCCTAATTATTCAAAAAGTCTTCGCCATCGTTAACTTAATCATTAAAAAAATAAATAACTAAGCGCAGATCGCAGGTTATACGCCATTATCCAGAATAATACGATTGCATCCACGGCTAAATATTTGAAAATGACTGATAACAGCGAAGAAAAAGAAAGTAGCAAACAATCATTATATTGAGAGATCTTAAATGATGACCTGGTGTTGGCATAATCGTACAGCTTGCCAGTGCTGGAGAAGATCATGACTCCTACTTCCGCGTCGCACAGGATCGCTAGCTCCTTCGCCTTCTTCAACAATCCGTTCCTTCGCTTCGAAAACGTAACTTGCCTGCTCGTCGAGTTATCAATCCTCCTTATAACTATTTTCCCTCTCCCCATCCTTCAATTCAACCAAGATTCAAATTAGAACTGGAAAACGAGTTCTATCGGAACAAAATTACACAAAATAAAAGAAGATTTGATAAAGGAAAAGATTACTTGGCAAGAAAGTGATTCCAGTATAGACAAATGAGAGACGAGGTTTTATGCAGAGACGTCGTTTTGTTCCGGGCAGTGATTCACATCAGCAGCACCACCACCACCACCACAACCTATATAAGGAAAGCGTACAATGAAAGGAGGCAACCAGTGGTATTGCTGAAGAAAACCACTAGCGGTTTTTAAATAAGGACACGTGGTCCAATGGAAAGCTGAGAGAATTTTAAAAACAGTTTTGTTCTTAGAGGGAGCGCCGTCCACCGTATAGATCCTTGACGCGTGGGTATACGGATTCGTAGACCGTAGTTCCCATTTTGGGAATTAGGAGTGGGCCTTTCTCTCTCCTCTTAGGATAATATGACTCGGGTTACCCCTTAAGATTTCGGAATGGCCGTTGCATCCCTCAAAGTGTGAAATAGAGTTTGGGCTAACGTGATGACGACAGATGGGTGCCTTTTGCGAGAACGACGACCAGCGCTACTTTTTCTGATTTTCACTATTTATGTACTTATTCAGTGGCATTAATTTTACGGATGGTTTGCATTAATTTTGTTAAATCACAATTTCAATTATTTGCCAACTTTTAATCACGAAATAATATTTATAAAAATTATATTTTCTGGGAAAGTACGATGAAAAGGAGATTTTTGTAATTTAGTTGCAGTAAAATCAAGGCATGGTGGTGCAAAAATTAAAAATACTGGTTAATTATGAGATTTCACCTCTCATTCCCCTTACAAATGGCGCTTCCTCTGATCATGACATCCTCGTGATAATACGACAACACCAGGGGTTTTTTAGTCATTTCAAGTAAAAGAAAGCCTGCGCAAACACACGTGGCAAAACGTCAAGGGAGGGGGCTGGGGGCACACTACGAAACCACGTGAAGCGCAGCGTGGGGAAGAAAAACGAAAGCGCCGTTCCTTTATTTGATTTTTAAGGTTTCCCAATAAGGAAATTAGAGGGCTATGATATCCCGCGAACTTTGGTGCTGTGAAAGCTTCTGATTTCCATTTGTTTGTTTTTTTTGGCAGTAACAACTTTGATCTCTCCTCTTAGTTCTTGTTTTGTGTCGAATTCTGACAAAACAACAAGTTCCAAGTTGGATGGATAGTGCACTGTCAACATTTAGATCGTCTGAAACCCACCCATATATCATCGCGGTTTAACTATATTATTTATTATATGCAATCAACTAATAGACTTAATTTCTTATTAGTGTTTATTTAAGTGCAAGTGGCTAATATAAATGTATATTTTCGGTCACATCCAACAAGATAATGCTTAAGTTGTAATAAGTGACACATTGATGGGTTTGATTTTGTAATGTAATGCGCAATCAAAAGACATAATTTTTTTTTATTGTATGATTTGTTGTAAAAAGATTAGAAAAAGTAGAATCTATTTTAATCTATTAAATCATAAATTTAAACTTTGTTGATGATTATTGATTCTATTATCTTTTTTTTTATTAATATCTCACTTTTTTTAAATATATAATATAATACGACACGATTTAATTAATATTTATATTATATTAATAATTAATATTTAATAATATATTTGATTAATTATAAATTTAAAATTTGAATTGCATAACTTTTTTTAAATAATAAGAATTTAGACCAATTAAATATCAAGATGTATGATGGAAACCACAGACAAAAATGTTGAATAACCAATCAGCAGCACATGTCTTGGGAAGAACTTTCATGCCCATTTTGGTATACAAAACAATAACCAAATCTTCAATTACACAAACATGCTAGTAGAATTGGACCAACAACTTTGACCATCGTCGTCCAAATCATGGCTAATTTTCTATTGGGTGTTAATCATTGTGGTTCAGTTTTTTCAATCAATTCACCAAATATAAAAAAATAAATTGTCACAACTATCCATTTTCATACTGTTACAATCATCCAATGATTTAATTTGTAATTTAGGATAGTGTAATTCATGCGTTAAAGATTTGTAAGCAGTTCTCATGTAATTTCATTGGGATTTCTCAATGAAATACCTGCCCATACAAATTTATGGTAGCGGAAGCTTTTCCAGCTCAACAGCCCGCGAATACAATGCGCAAGCGAAGGATACCCATGCACAAGAAGCAAGTCTGGGATTCTCCTCGCGATAGTCACTTGTGTATATGCAATTGCGAGTGGTTGATGTCCCAGAGACAAGCTAAAATCACATGGCTAAGAGATTTAGTGAACCTGTGAACTGACTGACACTCACGTGAACCCAAGCCACGCATGCACGCTTGCTTCCATCGAGTTTAGCCCTTCTAAACAGGGGCGATGAGCTCAAACTTCGTTGGGTGAACCCACGTGAATGATCTTGCGTGGGCCAATAGGATTATTGGGACTTGAAGGTCAGGTCAACCAATGGAGGCCGAAAATCGAGGGGACAGCGCGAATGGACAAGTGTCAATTATCAGCGTAATGATCATAGAACTGCTTGAAGAAAGTGATTCCACTGAACGTCGCTCTCCTTACTTAATCATTGTCCATTCACAAAAGTTACTTGTTCGCGGCTTTTTAACGTTATAGGTTTACACGTAGAAATAGAAGAGCTGCTGGCAAAAAAGGTTAACGTGTCCTTTCCATGGACCTCTTCACGGCCACCACACCCCACCCACTGCGCTGGAATAAAAAATATAGCCGCCAACACTTGTGCATGGACTTTATCATGCAGTCGATAATAAAGGAACAAAGAAGGTTCAGCTCCTCTCGCCCCCAGCGGTTGTTTTGTTTCTTTTGCTGGGAAAATTCTTTCTTTTTTTATTTTAAATTTTTAAATTTTTAATTTTTAAAAATTTAATAACACATATATAAAAAATAAAAAATTTAAATTTTATTATTTTTAATATTTTAATAAATAAAAATTAACTAAAAATAAAAAAATTAAGATAATATCATTATCCTTCCTTTATTAATTCCCTCGCTTTCCCTCGTTAATCAAAGCTGAGTGATTCATTTTTCATTTCAATTCTACTTTATTTTCTCAAATATTTAAAAAAAAATAAAAAAGAAAAAATTTAAAAGAAAAATATTAATAATTTAATTCTAATTTTTAATAATTTATTAATTTAAAAATTTTTATAATTTTGATGGACAGTTAATCCTGTTTTATAAAGGCAGAATTGAATAATATAGCAAATCAGAAAATTATTGTAACCTTCTTACTAAGCAATCGCACCAAGTCGTCGTCGTCATCACAATGGTGGTTCAGCTGCCGTTTGGTTAATAGAAGATGAATTAATGTCTACTTCTACTTACTCTCTCTCTCTCTCTATATATATATATATGTATATATATATATATATTCTAATAAATACGCACGTGGGTTTCATTGGCAAATATTATTTAGTGGGGTGGGTCATCGCTCAACTAGAAGGTTCCCATTTGATTGTTTGTGCAAGTCATTGGATGCACGAGCTATTTATTAAGTGATGATCACACATCGTTTAACATGCTTGTTGATATGAATTAAGAACGGAAAAATGGAGAGATGATTGATTACAGTACTGAATTTGTAGATTAACTTGTTCATTATGTATAGTTTTTTCTTCGTTCCTAATCTTTTAGTTGGAAAAAGTACGAGTAGGAATGAAAATCGAATCCCCGTGGATCTCCCTCTTCTATCCCCTACCTTTTCATTATACCAAATAAAGTAAATTAAAAGTGTAGTGCACTGCATCCATCGCCCATTTTCATCCTTCCTCTTTTTTCATTCCTCTCACTTTTCTCTCCTTTAATTAAACCTCACTGAAACCCATAGGGTTGGCAACATTCCAACATAATTTAATTAATATTTCTTTTTTGCTTTCATTATATATTATACACATTTAATGCATATATATATATATATATGTACGTGCATGCATGTACATGTATTACCATTTAAGTATATTTATAATTTAAATATATATATATATTTTTTACAAAAAAAAATTTATTTATTATTATTTGAGAAAACACTAACATTAATACTTAATTTTTAAAATAGAAAATGAAAAGGCACGCTCCATGAATTATATCATATGTCATGCTCTACATCAAATAAAATATGAATTAATCTTGAATTTACAAGGAATAGTAGAAAACACCACATAACATGTTAGTCTTTTTAACTTAATGGTAATGGCAAGTACTCGATGTATGACAATTATCTCTCTTTTGAGTAAGAGAATGGATTCTGAACAATGTTATGATCTGTAAGCCATGTTTGTTGTTATGTCTTGTGGCATGATATTTGATTTGCTATATGATACTCTTCTGTCTATCATATAGCCATGCTTGCTTCTTATATAGTTTCTCTTATGGTCCATATGCATGCACCAAAACAATGCAAGGAATTCAATTAGTTAATTAATTATAATTAATCCACATAACTTTCGTATTTGACCAGTAAAATACCACATTAGGTTTCAGTTGGAAGCTGAGGGAGGATTGCATTCATGCAAGACAAAAGCTTGGTGTTTGTGAATTAATGTGTATTTGTTAATTGACAGGTTAAACAGTACATGATTGCTGCTGTTATTTGATTCATTAAACAAAAAATAAGCAAATAAACAAATAAAATTAAACTGATTTAGCTAATTAATAAATGGAGAAAGCTGGCCAATCAAGCAATCGGGCAATGTTAGGTAGAAGTAGGTACGACCTGGCTGATTCATGATCCGAAAAATAGTATTAAAAGACAGTGCTTTTTGGAGTTCTCCTTCCCACAAACGAAACGTTGGTTGTGAAAATAGGGTACCCCGAGTAAGGACATGCAGATGGGCGATCAACAAAATTTTAACCTCCGTTGAGTTTTAAAAAATAAACAGTAATATATAGGGTGGGCAAATTCAATTTGAATTGATTTATAATTTAAATTTATATTTGATCTAAAACCATCATTTTATTTTGAGCTAATTTGATACAACTCAAATCAAATTGATCTAAACCGACAATTATTGATTTGAGATTAAACTTAAAATATTGTTATAAGATCAAATGATATTTAATTTTAAATATAAAAAATAATTTAATTGTAAAATTTAAGTCAAATTATACTTATCATTTTATTTTATTTTATTGATTAAATTAGATCTGCTTGATTGATTTGGATTAAGCCAATCTAAAAATTAATTTAATAAATTTTTAAATTGATTCAAAATATTAGTTTGAATGGGTTCCATCTAGACATGCCCTCCTCGGATAGCTCATAAGGCAGTACATATTATTGATTTTAGACTTAAAAACTTTAATTTGTTTCAAACTCTTGAGTCCCAACCAATGGCCTCCATCAGCTATCCCAAGGCAACAGAGAGAGAGAGAGAGAAAGAAGAATGGCTTTGCATTGGAAAAACTTTTCATTTATACGCACTGATATTACTTGGGTTTTCTCATAGAGCTAGCTGTTCAGTTGGGCCGAACCCAATATCAATTGTTGGGCCAAATTTAAACTGGATTGGTCCACCGTCTACCCGTTAAGATCATTTTTTATGTAATGAAGAGAGAGCGTGCAGGTCACCGCATGTAAAGCGCGCGGGACAATATTATTAATGTAAATGTCAATCATCGAAGCTGAACTCCAAAGTTGTTGAACCAAAGTAATCAAAATCTCTTCGGGTCCCTGGTTCTCAGTTTTTGAGAAATCCAAGAAACCAGCAGCATCACCCCGAAATCAATCACTTCTGTTTCAGACAAAACGTAAAATTCTTGTCTCTCAGTTGTTATCTCTGTCCATTTTTAATCCAAATCTTGCGCCATTTATTTTCTTTTGTTTCGTTTATTTTCTTTTCACACTCCTTTTATTTTTTGATCGCAGAGCGACGCCGGGTTGATTGATCACCTCGCGATGGAAGTTGCATCTGATGAAACCACCAAACTTTGCAGTCACTGGTATTCATTTTCTCTCTGTGTTTTAGCAATAATTATATGATAACTGATAATTTTCATGGTGAAATTCTATGGTTAAAGAAACCGTGTAATTCAATTTGTCTCCATTCGTCTAATTGTTTTAGGGAATCCTTTTTGGTTTTAACATCCGATTTAGTTCATGTGATATTTTTAATTTCGGTTTGATTTTTGTAGAATTTAGTTCAAATTTGAATCCAACTCATTTGATCGTGACCCAACAAGTTCGTTGTTCTCTTAGACCTGACCTAATCAGATAATTATTTATGTTAAATTACGTGCTGTAGATTTATTATTGGAACGGTATTTGCTTTCTATCAATGATTAGTCGACTCTGATCGATGTAATTGACACTAGCAAACTGTACCTTCTTTTCATGCCAATTCTCATTTCTGCAACTGCCCCGCAATTGAAAAATCTGACTGGAGGGATTTGGTTTTAGCTGAATTAGACCTTTGTGCTTACCTTTTTAATAATCGGGGAATGGGGCACCAGAGACTTGGGGTGACTTTTCTGTTTTCCAACCAGAGGAAGTATCTGAAATGTGTTACATTAGTTGATCAGATTTATTAATTTCTTTTCTTCATGTTTCAATCCTTTATGACTGATGTCATGTGTTGGCAGCTTCGTAGTTCCTTGAACCTTGTTTTTAGTTGCGTACCAATTTCAATATTGTCACTCTTGTAGACTTTCTAACTCTGTGATTGCTTTGATGTATTACTATTTGCCTGTTTCCTAGGATCGCTTTTGTTTGTTAATAATAGTTTAGTTATTCCTAATTTTTACTTTGTATCATAATTTTTCTCAAGTTACTATTGTAACTGTGATGATGTATGTTCCAGGCACAGTTTATTTTGTTGTTGAAAGTCAAGAATTTTCTGCAGATGATTTTGTTTTTTTTTGTTTTTGGTCTTTTTAGTGATAGAGCTATTCCATCTTCAAACATTGACCTGCATTATGCACATTGCTCACGGAATCTAGAAAGATGTAAAGTTTGTGGTGAGATGGTACCAAAGAAACATGCTGAGGAACACTTCTTCAATGCCCATGCTCCGGTATGAGTCAAGGTTTTCCTTGTTCTTTTCAAATTAATGAATTTAATTATTTTCTTTGATATTTTATTTATTTATTTTTATATGAGGACTTTCTGGCAGTTATTTGAGATGGAAAGAATGATTCGAAATAGCATGTATGCCTGTGTACAGTGAGTTATGAAATTCTGAATGTTTTTAACATTTTACACATTCAATTTTCTGGTGGAGGTTTCAGCAAGGAAAATGGGAATTGTAGCTATTCCTTGGCTGGACTATAAGCTAGGGCAGTTGAGATGAGAGCATCTGAGTTGGAGGATGGTGGGATTCTAAATGTCATACTTGTGCCACAGTTATGCCCGAGGGCACTACATAATCCATTTTGCCTGTTCTGGAACTTATCATAAAAAAAGTTGAAAGTTTCTTCCACTAGAAGGACCAATAATGATATTTTTTATTAGTGATCATGACTTTGTGGAGCATATGGCTGTGGAGCAGACTCAATGGTGATAGAACTTAGATTAAGGATTTCTTGTGTTAAGCCATATATATTTTGGATGGTGGTTTGTAAGAACGAAAGTATAGGCTAAGCAAGTATGGAGTACATCAACCAGCATGTGGTCAGCTGTTTGTTATTTAGAAAGAGACTGCTCTAGGTCTTTATTGAACTTTTTGAGAGTAGATATTCAGCATGCCGTGTTGCTGTTGCGCAACCTCTCAGTGATTGACAATTACAGATTGGTGCAGCTGGTTGAGTTTGTTTGATCAAGAGTAGGTATAATGTCTGTATATCATTTCTGTTATTGACCAACACGTACTTGAGCAGGTGGCTTGTTCACAATGCAGTGAGACAATGGAACGCGAAATTTTAGCCATCCATAAAGGTGAAAATTGCCCCCAGAGGATTGTTACATGTGAGTTCTGCGAGTTTCCGCTGCCTGCAATAGATCTTGCAGAGCATCAGGTAGCAATTGCAACTAATTTTCAAAATGAAAATATATTATCGAATACTGCATCTTAGTGCTTGGCTGTGATTCCGGGTTACTTTGTGATTGTAGGATGTTTGTGGGAATCGTACAGAACTTTGTCATCTGTGTAACAGGTATATAAGGTTGCGAGAAAGATATAACCATGAAAGTCAGTGCACTGGTCTTGTCCCAGAAAACACTGTGGGGCCTTCCAGGTACATTATGAGTATTTGTTAGCATAATATTTTAGTCAATGATAGTCACTTTTCATGACTTATGATTGACCATTGGTGATCGTAATCAAGAATAACTATAGAATTCTGAAATTTATGGAAGCAATTTGTGACCATTCACTTTGATTTAAAGTACTGGAAGATGAAGATGGATTAGAACGTCTGCAATTTTGCATTATTACTTTGTCTCTGTTTAATCTGCCATTTCTATCCTTGTGAAGGGATGCGAGGGCAGCCGAAAGAGACCAAATCCCTAACAGAAGGCACCCGCCAATCGAGTATTCACGGAAACGACTTCTACTTACCATAGCAATAACAGGCATCGCTGTTCTATTAGGATCACTTTTTTTCCAGAAAAAGACAGAGACCAGTCAAATGCATTAGCATAATAGAGGATACACATGGGGAGTGTGAATCGGCTTCGGAGCAATGTATTTGATTTATCTATACCTAAAGTATCTGTGAACACTTACTGCTATCGACTATATCAAGCACATTTGCATTGGCACTGTATGTTGAACGGCTATGCTACATTTGTTTCTTTCTTTACGAATATTCACTTGTGTTGGAAAATAGTTGCATGTATGGTCTTGAAAATCCGGTACAACAACTGATTTCCTGTGTCTCTCTTTGCCAATGACTTCATTGCCTGCGATAATGGTGGATATGGCGGTGATCGGTTTTATTTTTTCTTTTATATTTTAAACAATAACAGCCCTTTCAACTGTGGTAGAGTACACACTCTTCTCTTCCTTCCCTGTGTAATGCGGCTGCCAAAAATTCAGGGATCATAATTGTCTTGCTTATTACTGTTTAAAATTTTTTTAAGTGAAATAATTTTATTATTAAATATTTGATATTATTTAAATAATAAAATAAAAATATATTTATTAATAATAAATAAAAATTAATTAATATAATATAAAAAATTTATAAAATTTTTTATTTATTATTAATAGATATATTTTTATTTTATTAATTAAATAATTTTATTAGGATTGCCTTGTAAGAGACTCTCCCAGCAATTAGTTACGGGCTTAGTCCAAGAATTATTTTAATGCGGTAGGTGACACTTGCAGACAAGATGCGGTGGGTGGCTGATTTACCCGTGGATTAACATTGTTAGCTGTCGGTCAATACACTTCAATGATCTCAAGGGATTTTGAGAGAATAATGTTATACAGTTAATTAATTATTTTAATTTATTTATTTATATATATATATATATATATATATTTTTAACTTTTAAAATATTATATTATTTATATCATTTTCAATTGGTGCATATCACATTATTTAAGATAAAAATAATTAAATAAAAATTCAAAATATGTGATATTTTTACATAAAAGAAGTTAAAAATAACATAAAATTATATATATATATGTATATAATAGTTAGGCCTCAAAATTACGTCTAAAGTTTTTATACAAAATTTAAAAAATATAATAATAATAATAATTTAGTTTAATGGTAATAATAATAATAATAATTAAAAATATAATAATTAAGTTTACCCAATTGGCTATGTTATTAACAAAGTTATTTTGATAAATTAAGTTTTAAAAAACAGTCAAGGACTCTCTCTTTTTCTTTTTCTTTTCTTATTTTTTGTTTGAGATATTGGCATATGATCGCTATTTACAACATATTAGTCGAATATCATAATCTTTTAACACTAAATTTATTGCCTTTTTTATTGTATATTTTACCCCTTTTGATTTAATCTTTTTTTTCTTCTAACAAATTCTTATAGAAAAAGTATTTAATGTAATTTCATTATTTGACATAATAGAAACTAATTCTAGAATATGATTCCATTTTTTTTTGTATAATATAAATTTTTTTTATATAAAATGTATAATTATTTATTATTGTAATATTTTTATTTTTGTGTTAAGTGTTATGATGCAGAGTTCTATTTTGTAAGCACGTGATTTTAGTGATTACTTTCTACAAATTTTTAAATAATAAAATTATAATCGTGAAGAAAGGCAATGGTTTGAAAACAATTCCATAAACATGATTTTAGTGGTTGTTGTCCAACAATCAATATATATATATATATATATATATATATATATAATTTTACAAACATGAATTTAGTGATTGTTTTGCAACAATCAATATATATATATATAGGATTAGAATTATTTTTTTGATGTTTTTTTCTTAATTTTTAAATAAATATCAACATTTGATACAATTAATTAATTTTATATTTTATAATATAAATTAAAAAAATCAAAATATAATTTTCAGTATTCATTCTTATATACATAATCTTACTTAACCCATCCCAAACCTAGTCTTCTATTCATCTAAGATAGCACAATTTCACGACCATAATTTTGGGATAAAAAGATATAAACTATACTTTGAGGATAATTTCTTTTCTTTCTTTTTTTTTCATAAAACTAATAATTTTTAATCATATTAATAAAATATGAGTTAGGTTTTCATGCAAGTACGAATTTATTTACCTTTAATTAGAAAAAAGGCATTGGTGTTTCAAGCATGAAATATAGAATATCGCATCATATTCAGAGTCCTCAACGCTGTTCTTTCTCTTATAGTGTGTTTATTTTTTGTAATATAAGGAAGAAAAGAATGAAAAAAAAAGAAAAAATTAGTATTACTTTATTTATTTTTCTTAAAAGAGATTGGGGAAAGACTCCTCATGAAATCCTTATTTCTTCGAATGAGAAAATCATGATTCCTCACTCTTGCACAAGGAATTATGATTTCTCTCTCCAAAATTAATAAACTTTTAATCTCTTCCCTCCCTCTTTATATAATTGATTATACTATTTTAATCAAATTTATATAATTAATTATTTTAAAATTAATAACATAATACTATTTTAATTTATTTATAAATTAAGTTATTAGTATTAATGTTTATTTTTGTATAAAATTTTAATATCAGCTTGTAAATTATAATTATCATTATATTGTCATGATTTTAATTATAAATATATTTTTATATATTTTATACGTATATTAATTTATAATTTTATATTTATTGTAATTCATATAACTAGTCATATTTATTTGATAATTTAATTTTTATTATATAAAAAATAATTATTAATATACTTATATTTTATATTTCAAAGTAAAAGTTGAAATCAATTTAATTTTTTAATTGTAAAATGTATAAATATTTTAATAAAAATAATTATTTTTATTTAAATAAAAATAATTAATTAATTAATATAACAAATATTTATGACAAGAATATTAAGAAAATATAATTGTTAGATATTTATTATAATTATTGTTTTTTTAAAAATACAATTACATCTAAAATTAAAAGAAAGAAATAATTAAAAATTTTAATTTATTAATAAATATCAATAAATTTAAAAGAAAATGATATTTCTATCAAAGTAAAAAAAATAAGGAACTGCTTTCCATGAATAATTTCATGGTGCAAATAAATAAATGAAAACTCTGTTCTTTTCTTTCCTTGTCTCCTTTCTTATTCATTTATATTATTGAAATCAATCACGCCTTTAAAATTTGCCAATACTTCTTATTACGAATTAGATTATGTGTAATATTAGTCACATGTATATTTAATTAGAGAGAGCATGTACGTGCAATTAGAGAAAATTTCAAGTAAAATTGTTATATTATATCAGTTATAATGATATAATAAAATTAATTATGCAATAAAATTACTTGATTAATGAAAAAAAAATACTTTCGTTGGTGAAAATATAAAAAAAAATTAAGTGAAAATAAAATAATAAAATAATAAAATATTACTTTAATTTTTTAAAGGTTTATTCATAAAATAATTTTTTTTATTAATTAAATAATTATATTATATTATAACCGATGACGTAGAAAGATAGACGATACAACCTAAGAATTTCTCTGTCCAATTATACAGGGTTTGGAGTACATGCTTCTTTCGTAGCGACTCCTTTACGGCTTTATCTCTTGCACCAAACTTCGTTGGCGACCAAGTAAAGAGATTCCAATATGCAAGTGAAAAAGAGAATGCTTCATCTCCAGTTCAAGTAAACCAATGAAACCCAAATAAATTCTTATTAGCCTTCATAGAAAATTAAGTTCAGAACTACCCTACGTCATTGTTTGCCTTAGCATTGCGACTCGTGAGAGCTTCACCATGTCACCTTTAGGGGTGAAGTTGCGAGTTCTTGATCGTTATGTAATTCGTGCCGTGTACTTGTTACTGTAATATACTTTTCTGGAACTAGAGAAATGGAGTTGAGAGTAGCTAATAACTTAACGGATTATTTGGTGCAGGTGATGCTGGATAATGGCATACTGCAAGTTACATTTTCGAATCCAGGGGGAATTGTGACTGGAATTCGGTTTAACGACATCGATAACTTGCTTGAAGTTCAAAATAACGAAACGAATAGAGGGTATATGATTACAGTTTCTCATCTAATTCTTTTAATATATTTTCCCTTCTAGTTGTTGACTTGTTCTTTAAGAAGAACAATTTCTTTCTAGTTATCTAGCCATGAAATCCGATTATACTTCAATTCTTACATGAGAATTTGTAAGTGAAAAACCTGAAGTGAAGGGATACATAATTGAACGCATGCATCAAATATCTGCAGGTACTGGGACCTTGTCTGGAATGCGCCAGGAATAACTGGAATATTTGATGTGTATGCTTTTCTCCCAACTCTCTCTTATATCTAACTCCATTTCACTTATTAATGATCAATCTCTTCCTGTTATCATGCCATCAAATTATATAATGTGTTTCTCAAGCACTGATAAATATGCAGGATTCAAGGAACAAGTTTTAATGTAATAGTGGAAAATGAGGAGCAAGTAGAAATCTCATTCACAAGGACATGGGATTCCTCTCAGGAAGGCAAGCTAGTTCCCTTAAATATAGAAAAAAGGTCCTTCTGATTTTCTCTCATTATATAAATATTACATACATGCTTCTTGAAACTTGTAATAATTTACTGAATCACTTTGATAATTAATGCTGTTGTTCAAGGTTTATAATGCTTCGGGGTTGCTCAGGCTTCTACACCTACGCCATTTACGAGCACTTGAAGGAATGGCCTGGTTTCAATCTCGGCGAAACGAGAATCGCTTTCAAGCTCAGAAAAGATAAGTAAGAGAAAATTCTCCTTTTTCATGTCCCGTTCATATATAGTAAATGCGGCATAGTATGAGTATCCTCTGCTACCAATAATTGTGAATGGGCAGGTTTCACTACATGGCCATAGCAGACAACAGGCGACGATATATGCCATTGCCTGATGACCGTTTGCCCCCGAGAGGCCAACCTTTGGTTTATCCTGAAGCTGTTCTCCTCGTCAATCCTCTGGAGCCTGAACTCAAAGGAGAAGTAATGCGTTAATTGTTGTTCTAAGATGCAGTTTGAATGAAAACACAAACCATAAATAAATAAATAATGAATACGATCGCATGCAGGTGGATGACAAATACGAATATTCAAAGGAGAACAAAGATATTAAGGTGCATGGATGGATTTGCACCGACCCGGCTGTCGGTTTCTGGCACATCACACCCAGCAGTGAATATAGAACCGGTGGACCGCTAAAGCAGAACCTTACTTCCCATGTCGGACCTACCACTCTTTCCGTAAGTACTAGTTTACTTTTTTTTTAAAAAAATTAATTAATCAATTAGTTAACTAGATAACAAGAATCATAAAATTGGCTCTGTGTTTAATTGTGATCGAAAATGGTATAATCAGGTGTTTCTCAGTGCACATTACTCTGGAGAAGACCTGGTGCCCAAGTTCAGTGCTGGAGAGCCATGGAAGAAAGTTTTTGGCCCTGTGTTTGTGTACTGTAATTCTACATTTGGTGGAGATGATCCGCTCTCTCTTTGGGAGGATGCTAAATTGCAGGTTTAACACATCTTTACGACTGAAATATATGTTGACTTTTGCTGAGCAATAAGACTAATATGCAGATTAATTAATTTCAGACGATTATCGAACTGGAAAGCTGGCCTTACGGCTTCCCAGCTTCAGATGATTTCCCGAAATCAGTCCAACGGGGTAATGTTAGCGGTAGACTACTAGTCCGGGACAAGTAAGTTTACAAATTATTAACAACATCAATTTGGTTATAATTCCTTTCATGAGGTAAGCATATATAATCGAAATTTGACATTGTATTACAATTTAATGCGCAGGTACATTAGTGACGATTACGTATCCGCAACTGGTGCATACGTCGGGTTAGCTCCGCCGGGAGATGCAGGTTCTTGGCAACGAGAATGCAAGGTGACTTTGGTTGTCTTCTTTCTTTACCGAAAAACAGTATTTGGTTCTCTTCTCTTCTTATTTTATATCATACATCTCGCCAGGACTACCAATTCTGGACTGAAGCAGACGAAGATGGCTATTTCTCCATCAATGATATACGCGCCGGCAATTATAATCTTTATGCATGGGTTCCTGGTTTTATTGGAGATTACAGATATGATGTTGTCGTTGACATAACTCCTGGTATTATCTTGTGATAGGAAATTGAGTAAAAATATGCATTTGTTTGTAATTTGTTGTTAATGTAATATGTCATCAATGTAGGTTGTGACATTGATATGGGTGACCTTGTTTACGAGCCTCCAAGAAATGGACCTACATTGTGGGAAATAGGCATCCCTGATCGATCTGCTGCAGAATTCTACGTTCCTGATCCTAATCCTAAGTATATCAATAAACTGTACATCGATCATGACAAGTAAGCTGTTCATCTTGTAACAGTTTACCTACAAACAAATAAAGATTATAGGGCTGTTGGGTCTATATAATTAATATTAGATATTTATATATGAACATCTTCTATAATTAATGGCAGGTTTAGGCAATACGGATTGTGGGAGAGATATGCAGATCTCTATCCTGATCGAGACTTAGTTTACACAGTTGAAACTAGTGATTATACTGAAGATTGGTTCTTCGTTCAGGTTACAAGGTCAGAAAAAATATTTATTTTCCAGCCATGGCATTTTCCTTGTAGGTTTCTATGTGGCTAATCTTGAATTCTTCTGCATTTCAGGAAGAAAGATAATAACACGTATCAAGGTACTACCTGGCAAATCAAATTTAAACTTGATAATGTGGATCAAAGAAGTATCTATAAATTGCGAGTGGCAATTGCATCTGCAAATTTAGCTGAATTGCAGGTAAATGTAATATACACTACATTCGCATAATTCTTGAACACAATTCATTTTCATAATACATTAGACTGATCTTACTGTCTTGTATGCAAAGGTTCGGATTAATGATCCAAATACAAATCGACCCCTCTTTTCAAGTGGATTGATTGGGAGAGATAATTCAATTGCGAGACATGGAATTCATGGTCTTTATTGGCTGTTTAACGTGGATGTGGCGGGTGTTCGGCTTGTTGCAGGCGATAACACAATTTTTTTGACACAACCAAGAAGTGCCAGCCCTTTCCAGGGGATTATGTATGATTATCTTCGTCTAGAAGGTCCTCCGTCGTCAACCTCTAAGGAGGAAATATCAAATTAATATCATAGATGGACATGTCTAGTCTGTAATGCCTCTGCCTATTTGTCGGCAAAAACGAAGAAATTCATTTACAATTATGGGCCGAGCCACATGTATGATATTACTATGTGTAGTCCGAGCAATAACAAGGCTTACAGAATATAATTGTTTGCCAAATAATGACCTCTAATCTGCATTAACTATGGCAATGGCACATTAGTGCATGCCAATTCATATCCAAATATAAAATTTATTTGCAGCGTGCTAAATATTACTATTACCAAATTTAACCATTTGTGGTTTCATTTCTTCTTGCATGCCAAAAGTGATAGGGAGTGAATTAATGTAATAAGATCTGGCAGGATTTGTTATATTTGTCCTGGTATTAATTACCATTACAATTGACCCTTAAGTAGTCGTGCAAAACCAAATATATTATCTTTGTTGTTCTAGCTAGTAAGATACTGGCAAGAATGACGTTCACTTTTCATCTTGTGAAGAAATGGTGGAGAAAGCTCCCATTTTAATTCTGGTCCAAGCAGTATCTCGTTTTTCTCACTGTCAAAGTCAGTCATAGTCATTCGATTTTAAGTGGTGTTTCATGGGTCATCGGAATATTAGGGTTTCCGATATGTCTTCTCTTCTTCTTCTTCTTTTTTACTCTCTGCCGAATGGCTTGTCCTGCCCATGTCAGCTCTTGGGTTGCAGTTGACTATTGGAAATAAACAGTAAAATTTTGCAGGCTAATTTATTTCGTGATTCTGATCTTTTGCATAATGCTATCTTATTTTGTCAAGGAAAAATTATCAGTAATAATTTAGATATAGTTCCAGTCTAGTGTTTGAGTTTCTAATGGTGAAATAATTGTTGCAGGTGGTGATAGACAATGGCATACTTAAGCTCACGCTATCAAAACCTCAGGGCAGTGTTACTGGAATAGAATATAATGGCATTGAAAACTTGCTTGAAGTTCGCAATGCTGAGCACAATAGAGGGTATTTGTATTCATCAATTATGTGTTGATTATCAATTATTTTACAGCGATATAGTTCGGATTGGCGCCATGTTTTGCGTCCTGGAAATAAAGATAACTTCCTTCTCTTCTGCAAATTTGCAGTTACTGGGATGCTGTTTGGACTGGGAAAGGAATTGAAAGGAAAAAGGGTTTGTTGGATAGGTGTGTATGCTGCTCATTTCAATTCATGTCTTCTGTATTACCATTCTTAATTAGTTACGCGAATTTTATTGATTTGCAGGATTGATGCGACAAATTTTACAGTAATAGAACAAAAGGAAGAACAACTAGAGCTTTCATTCACCAGGATGTGGAATTCCTCACTTGAAGGGAAGGCCATTCCTTTGAAGATTGACAAAAGGTGTTAATTATAAAAGATTCCAGAATTTTGTGATCATGCATGAATAAGACTTTGATTAATTGATTAATAAGGAGGTGTTTCTAGGTACGTAATGCGCAATGGTTCATCCGGGTTCTACACCTATGCTACTTTTGAACACTTAGAGGAGTTTCCCGCCTTCAGTATTGGTAATATCAGGATGGCCTTCAAGCTCAATAAAGACAAGTAAATGAACTTGCCCTTCTTTTTTCCTTTCACGAGTCTCTTGAAAAGAAAGAACTTTTGGGCAGAAAGTACTTTCTGCAAAAGTACTTCAATTGCTGCTGTAATCTGCCAAAAACAACAATACTAGAAAAACCATGGCAGATTTCCAACCAATTATAAGTATAATATCGACAACACTATTGGGCAGGTTTCATTATATGGCCGTCGCGAACAACCGGAAAAGATACATGCCTTTACCTGATGATCGGCTGAGCAACAGGAGCCAAGTCCTGGCCTATCCAGAAGCAGTTTTACTCGTTAATCCTATCGAACCAGAATTTAGAGGAGAGGTACTTAATTCGTTCATTGAATTGAAAGTCAATTAATGAGAAGAATTATTACAGTAAAATTTTTATTTAGTGCAGGTAGACGACAAGTATCAATACTCGAGTGAGAGCAAAGATACTAGAGTTCATGGGTGGATTAGCGGTAGCAATAGCACAAAACCAGCAACAGGATTTTGGCAAATCACACCAAGCTATGAGTTTCGATCTGCGGGACCTGTTAAACAGTACATGACCTCTCATGTCGGCCCCACTTCCCTCAACGTAAGTCTTTCTTTTCTTTATAGTATTAGGTATCTATTTGAAAAAACTAAATAACTATGCTTTCGTTTAAAAATTATGAAAAAGGGTTCTGAATGTTATTATCTCGGATTAATACCATGCCGAAAGAAATTTTACTGTGTGATGCGATCGTGACTTTTCGTATAAACAATACCATAAAACTTTGATTAATATGGTATATACTACCAGGTAATGCACAGCACCCACTATGCAGGAGCGGATTTGATGCTAAACCTTGAAGCTGGTGAGCCATGGAAGAAAGTTTTTGGCCCGGTTTTCGTGTATCTTAATTCTTTGTCAGATGGACGTGATTTCCAGAAGCTGTGGGAAGACGCTAACGAACAGGTTTAACAGAGAGAAAAACACTGCAATTTCTTTAGAAATTAATCACATATATACAAGGAGTAATAAAAATTCCCTCTAGATGTTGAAGGAAGCTCAAAGCTGGCCCTACAATTTCCTAGCTTCAAAAGAATTTCCAAAATCAGATCAGCGGGGCAATGTCAGCGGCAGATTAGTACTTCAGGATCGGTACCTTACCTGTAACTTATTTTCTTCATAAGTAAGAAAAATACCGGCAAAAGTGCTTTTAAATTAGGAAAGGAAATGTGTACATCTAATTTGTATTAGGTACGTTAATGGTGAGAACATACCAGCAAAAGGTGCTTATGTTGGCTTGGCAGCTCCAGGAGATGTTGGATCTTGGCAAAGAGAATGCAAGGTAATTCTAAATTTCTAATCCTCAATTTTCACAGTAACCAGAGCCATAAGAAATAATAATGAGTTTCTTTTTCATTTTTCCCTGTTAGAGCTACCAATTCTGGACTACAGCAGATGAAAATGGCTATTTCTCCATAAAAAATATACGATTGGGCAATTATAATCTTTATGCATGGGTTCCTGGTTTCATTGGGGACTACAAATATGCTGATGTTATTACCATTGCTCCAGGTTTTATATATTGTCTCAATTTTTCTTATTAACTTGTTAAAATTCTTATAAATTTCTTGCAATTACCATTTTAATACTGTATGATGCAAAGCAGGTTCTGCTGCTAACCTGGATGATCTTGTATATGAGCCGCCGAGGAATGGGCCCACGTTGTGGGAAATTGGCATGCCTGATCGATCAGCTGCAGAATTTTATGTTCCAGATCCTAATCCCAAGTATATCAACAAATTATATGTCAATCATCCTGACAGGTTAGTTCCTATTATTAAGTGCGGCATAAGCTGACATTAAGTGATCGAGTAATGAGTTTAAATGTGACCCAGCATCAAATCTTGACTGTTATCCTCTATTGGCAGGTTTAGACAGTATGGATTATGGGAAAGATATGCAGAACTATATCCTGAGGAAGATCTAGTTTACACCGTTGGTCTTAGTGACTATCGAAAAGATTGGTTTTTCGCGCAAGTTACCAGGTTCGATTCCTGCAACTAAACCTGGCATTGGTTTTCCTCATTTCCACGTCTCATTTTCATGGCTTTCCTGCTTCTGGCTTTCCCAATTGGATGAATAGGCTTACTTCTAAAAAACGTATCTGCTAATGACAAGTTTCATTGAATTTCAGGAAGAAAGATAACAACACATATCAAGGAACCACTTGGCAAATTAACTTCAAACTCAACAAAACAGAGAGGGAAACATACAAACTGCGTTTGGCACTGGCTACTGCAAATGTTGCTCAACTGCTGGTACAGATCTTCACTTTCCATTTATTCTTAACTCAATTTACAATTCATCATCTACTTCATAATGTAACATGGAGAGACACAGCCTAGATAACATTTAATTTTGATCCTTTTTTTTTCTGATAAAAGGTTCGCATTAATGATCCTTTAAAGAAACTTCCTCTCTTTTCAACTGAAGTAATTGGGAAGGACAACACAATTGCTAGACATGGAATCCATGGACTCTACTATCTCTACAATGTGGATGTGCCTGGTAGCTTGTTTGTGGAAGGAAAGAATACCATTTTCCTCACACAAACTGAAAGCATTAGCCCTTTCCAGGGAATCATGTATGACTATATTCGTTTAGAAGGTCCTCCATCTTCAAAATCCTTATAAGAATTTACTTGCGATTATTGCAAAATAAAATTATTAGATGTCAAGTATTAGCCAGAAATTTGGTGAAAAGCATTTATTGTCCAGCAAAGATAATTTATTAAGTAGAAGCACAACCTTCTCCATCATATTCCATATTGACTTTGTAAAACAAGACAGGGCAATATGAAATAAATTCTCACCAGGTTTCTAACCTACCCACCCAATTGTCTATATGGAGTAGTTAACGGAGTCCAAAGAATTTCACTGTTTGAATCTACCTAAGGATCATGCATTTCCTTAACTCGAAGAAGAAGGAAAATACAAATTCATGCATTTGTAGTGAAGGTAATAATCAAACCCATCATCACCCACTCGCCAACTAACCCAAGGACGATTTGTTGGCTCCTGCATATGATCCATTTCCCAAAGATGAGTTGAGGAGTTATGAGTATTTGTGAGAAAAGCTATGAATTTTTCATATGATAATATATTGAAATCCTGGCATACTTTGATAGGATACCGTCATTGCATTTCACTATTGCAGTTAGTGATCTGATCCCCGACTATGAATTTCTTAAACCGACTAATAATTACAACGGCATGTAAGAGATCTAGTGTTGGACTGAACCCAAGAATTTTACATAGATTTTTCTTATTCCTAATCAAGTTGGAGGGGTTATAAACTGTTACAGATATCCCATGACGACTCTGTTTTTTGATGGAAAGTATATTATTGACAAACCCACCCACCCCCACCCCCCGCCCAGAGATAGTAGGCTACAATTCAGCCACCTATATCTAGACACGTACCCAGGCACTACCTACACAAGCTAAAGTTTCTCCCTACGAGTGGACTTTCCATCAATGTAATGTAGACTTAGCACATGCTTTCAGCCTAATTATATCTGCTGCAGAGCTTACTTTTTTGCCACATGATGGGAGCGTTATATTCTCTTCAACTAATTTTTGTTAGCTGCCATAATTGAAGTCCCAAGTCTAAGAACTTTTCTTTACGGCAAAAAGTCATATGAAGACTGAGAATGTAGGCGATGACTGATGAATTACTCTTCTCTCTCTCTCGTGCTGCAAACCGTGGTAACGACAAAGTTAGAGATCACGAGATTTAAGAAAAAGGAAAAAGGGAATGCTTTGTCTCTAGGCGAAGAAAACAAGGCCAATTACATCCTTCCAAGATTTTACATACTTATACAAGTTCACAAGTCTTTATTCTCCAAAAGTTCACGTCTGGATTCTCTTTCTGGATAAGAAGTAAGAGATTACCATCCTTAATTTCTAAGTCTATTTCTTCATGGATTTTAAAATAGGCATAATACTAATACCAATATTGTTGTCTTTGTTTTTTTTCAGAAATCTATGCTTCATTAGAACATGAATTGAGACTGACATCATAGATAATTACGGCGAAGTTTTCTGAAGATTTCAAGAGGCCGGTCTGTCCATGTCTTTCTTCTTCTTGTTCTTCTTATTTTTCCAATCTTCTCTTGGGGTGAAATTGCAAATTCAAGATAAACATGTAAGTTCATTAATACTATGACATAATCATGTTTGCTTAGTGAGCCATGTCCCATATAATCAATATCATTTAGTGCAGGTGGTGATGGATAATGGGATTCTCCAAGTGACATTATCAAACCCAGAGGGCATTGTCACTGGAATACGGTTTCAGGACATTGATAACTTGCTTGAAGTTCGTAATGGTGAATCTAATAGAGGGTACATAATTCGTCATAAATCTTTTATCTTGTTCTCTGTCTCTGTTAAAAAATGAAAAACTAATCATTAATAATCCGAAAGCTCAAAAGCATTGTAATTAAATTAATCTCTGCCCATTGAAACTTTTTCTTTAAATATATGTGTAGTTACTGGGACCTGGTCTGGAGTGAGCCTGGGAAGAAAGGCACAAAAGGCACACTTGATAGGTAATGGCCGGAATTATCTCGTCAAGCAAACATTAATTTAGATTGTTGCTGTCGTTTAGAAAACTGAAAATCTTTTACAGTTTCTGGCTGCTCTGTGCAGGATTGAAGCAACAAATTTCACTGTGATAATTGAAACTGAGGAGCAGCTGGAGCTTTCATTTACCAGGTTGTGGAATTCCTCCCTTGAACGCAAGGAAGTTCCCTTAAATATCGATAAAAGGTCTTTTTTTTGTGCATATCTCTTCCATTTATTTGTCAAAATCAACAATATTTTCAATTACTAAAGTAATGATGACAAGCAAGCATTTTCAGGTTCATAATGCTTCGCGGTTCCTCAGGCTTCTACACCTATGCCATTTTTGAACACTTAGATGACTGGCCTGATTTCAACATTGACAATATTAGGATGGCATTCAAGCTCAATAAAGACAAGTAGATAAACTTGCTACCTCATTCAATTCATGAATGATAACACATTAGAACATAATAAAGAGTTTCTTTTAACAATTGAAGAGTTCAAATGCACAGGTTTCACTACATGGCCATATCAGACAACAGGCAAAGGTTTATGCCCCTACCCGATGATCGGTTACCAGGAAGAGGCCAAGCACTAGCCTATCCAGAGGCAGTTTTACTCGTCAACCCTGTGGAACCAGATTTTAAAGGGGAGGTACAGTTTTGCTAATCATTTCCTGTACTTGAAACACCTCTTGGAAATTGGATAGAAAGGACAAGTGAACAGCAAACTGAATTAAAGCTATCCTGGTGCATATTGTTCAGTGATCATAACAAGGAAGTGTTTTGAAGTGCAGGTAGACGATAAGTATCAATACTCATGTAAGAGCAAAGATATCAGGGTACATGGATGGATATGCACCGACCCTCCAGTGGGGTTCTGGCAAATCACTCCCAGTTCTGAATCCCGATCGGCTGGACCACTCAAGCAGTACTTAACCTCGCACGTGGGCCCTACTACCCTTGCGGTAGGATTCCTTTTTCATTTTTTTACTTCGAGTAAATCACACACATTGTACTAAATTTCGTAGCAAAACTCTAGATTCTGAGCCTAAGTCTGAAAAACTAGTTTGAAATGTAAAAATAGTTGATGATGGCATGCAAGAAGTTTAGAACAAAGGCTAAGATATTTGTGTTGTGTGCTCTAATTCATATACTAAAATGGTGTCATCAGCTTTTTCACAGCGTTCATTATTCAGGAGCTGATCTGATACTAAAATTTCGGCAAGGTGAAGCCTGGAAGAAAGTTTTCGGTCCCATTTTTATTTATATTAATTCCCTGTCGGATGGAGATGATCCTCTTCTGCTCTGGGAGAATGCTAAGCAGCAGGTTAGACAGTAAGCTGGACTTTCATGTCTACTTTTAGCTGGGAATAAGGAGTAATACAAAAAAATTGTTCTTCAGATGATATTTGAAGTCCAAAGTTGGCCTTATGATTTCCCAGCTTCTGAAGATGTTCCTCGAGCAGATCAACGGGGTACTATAACTGGAAGATTACTAATCCAAGATAGGTAGTGCCTGTTACAGCTTTAATACCATTCAGTTCCATATCAATATATTTTTTCATTACAAATTTTAGGAAATAACACATCGTTTTCTCTGTTTCACAAGAGTTCCTCCGTAATTCCCAGCATAAATAGGTCAAGGTTGTTCTAATTAATGTTTACACTTAAAACAGGTATGTTAATCCTGAATATATGGCTGCAAATGGTGCTTATGTGGGCTTGGCACCTCCCGGAGATGTTGGATCCTGGCAAAAAGAATGCAAGGTAGTGCTCTCAATCCTTCACTGTGATTTTGGTAACGACCGGTTGTGAAATTCCTCGCTGACATTTACGCCCCAAGTCTGTATTCACCCCAAGTATGTAAACCAGACAAATCCATTGTATATATGAAGAGTAATCCTGGAATAGCAGACAAATCCATTGTATATATGAAGAGTAATCCTGGAATAGCAGACAAATCCATCCCAATTAACGAAAAACATTGTAAAAATCCTAATTACATCAAATCATTGTCCTTGTTACATGTTTACTTTCAATTTTATGCCATATTTCTGAACAGGGTTACCAGTTCTGGACTACAGCAAATGCAGAAGGCTATTTTATCATCAATAATATACGTCCACGGAACTATAGTCTTTACGCGTTCGTCCCCGGTTTTATCGGAGATTACAAATATGAAATTGACATAACAATAGTCGAAGGATGTTATATTAACATAGGTGATCTTGTATATAAGCCTCCAAGAAATGGCCCAACCTTGTGGGAAATAGGTATTCCTGATCGCTCTGCTGCAGAGTTCTATGTTCCAGATGCTGATTCAAAGTATATAAACAGATTATATGCCAATCACTCTGACAGGTTGGTTCTCATTGTTTTAAATAGTTCAATAATACTCTTTCTTGCTCAAAACCATGATCTGATTGTAATCCAACTTCCAATTTATTCGCAGATATCGGCAGTATGGCTTATGGGAAAGATATGCGGAGTTATACCCAGATGAAGATTTGGTTTACATCGTGAACCAAAGCGATTACAGTAAAGATTGGTTTTTTGCACAGGTTACAAGGTCTGCTTCTCCCATACATTAGACATTTTATTCTGGAATATTCTACCCATTTGTTGATAGCCTATACCGAGCGAGAATATGTCAGCTAAGAAGCTAAAATCAAGCTTCTCTTTGCCCTGTAGGAAAAAAGACAGTAACACATACGAAGGAACTACATGGCAAATAAAGTTTGATCTTGACAATGTGAAAGAGAGCGCAACATACAAATTGCGTTTGGCCTTAGCTTCAGCACATGTTGCTGAATTGCAAGTCAGGATAAATGATCCTTCAGTAGAACCTCCTCTGTTTTCAACTGGGCAAATCGGGAAGGAGAATACAATTGCAAGGCACGGAATTTATGGGCTTTATTGGCTGTACAATGTGGATGTGTCATGTTCTTTGCTTCTCAGAGGGAACAATACAATTTTTCTTACACAGACAATGAGCACCAGCCCTTTCCAAGGAATCTTGTATGACTATATCCGTTTAGAAGGTCCCCCACAGTGTAATTCCAGCAACAAAACTTTATTTTGTTATTCTTAGGAAAGATTATAGCAAATTATATCATATAATCTTGAAATATTCATTCATGGAAATTAACAGAAGGTTTTACTTATAAGTGTATTTTGTTTATGCAAATGAACTTTTTTTTTCCATGATTTGTGGTAAAAATCCATTCTTATCTTTTCAGTCAACTATTAATAACTTGCTTAATTTGTGCTCAAACAGAATTTTGTAGCCAAACAACAACAAAGAGAGCCCCCCCATTTAACAGGCTCATCAGTTTCTAACGCTATTAAGTGTAAGCATACAATTAAAATTACAAAAATTAATTACAAAAGTTATGAATAACTACTCTCTATCCATTACTTTTGTTATCGTTTTCGAATACTTTTTGGTTGCTATCAAAATTTTTTAAGCTTTCTAAATCATTTTAAAATAATGATAACAAAAATTTTGAGTTTAAAAATTCTAATAAAGAAAACACTTTCTATTAAACAAATTTTATATTTATAGAACTGTTATGATCATTTAATACTGTAATTATAAATTTTAAATTGAGAGTTATAATCAATTTAAGAGCCATAACTCCCCTATAATGATTTTATGAATTTGTAACTGATTTTGTAACTTACATCAAGCACTCACACTGACTCTCAATTCTTGCAGTTGTGAATGTCTCCTTTACGTTTTCTCTAATTTCTGGTTCAATGGTTGGGTCTGTCTGTATCATTTCCAGGGGTGCAACGGCAAGAAAATCAAATTAATCATGTAAATTCTTCCATATTTGTTAATGAATATCAAAATTTATCAAGTTCTTTTCTTAGTGCTTCTTTTTCTTTCACTGTCAAGTAATTACATGCGATAAGATAACTCATGTGGTAATGAATGATCGCATACTCCAAGTCACAATATCAACTCCACTAGGATTCGTCTCCGGAATCAAATATAACGGCATCGAAAACTTACTTGAGACAAACCCCGTCTAAGATTTGCCTAGAGAGAGTGTTTTCTACATCGAACGGATACACAGTGATAGAACTGTGTAAATATACATAACCAGGCTAACCTGTCCCTTTTCTTCTTGATGTTAATGCAGTTACTGGGATCACAATTATGTAACTAAGGCAGCAAAGCACAGCAATAGATAATTAATCAAGTATCAATAGTATAATTAAGAATGATTAAATTGCCATGCAGATTTGAATCAACAAACCTTAGGTTCACCATGCAAACTGAAGAACAGGTAGAGCTCTTGTTCACCAGGATATGGGATCCCTCCCTGAAAGGTATGATCCCTCGGCTGAATATGGATAAGTGGCAGGTGTTTTCTCAAAATTATGAGTCTTATACTTGACCATTATTAAAAGACAGATTATATAATGATCAGTTGGTATAATATTTGTTTTAATTTCTTACAAGGTTTGTGATGCTTCGAGGTTCATCAGGCTTTTACTCTTATGCAATTTACGAGCTTGAAGGAATGGCCTCAGATGCTCCTTTTCAATAATAGGGCGGTCTCCAAGCCAACTCAAGACAAGAACTGTACAGTTGAATCTGAAAGTTTAAGATATATAATGAATGTATGCATATATGATGTACCATTAGATGATTTGAAATGTTCAGGTTCCATTACATGGCAATGTCCGACAACGCCAAAGAGAAATGCCTCTAACACAAGACGGGAGAAAGGCCAAGTGCTGGCCTATCGCCAGGCTGTTATAATTCCTAAAGGAGAGTGAGGTACTAGTACCACTAGTATTTGTTAATGAAAATAAGATATGAACCTTGTCATCCATTTATCTAAACAAGGAATGAGTCGTCGTCCTACTTATTAAATAAAGAATGACATGTCATCTGTTAAACATGCTGGTGGATGATATGCAGTGGACGCCAAGGATATCCAGGTCCATGGTTGCATATCCACGGATCCGGCTGTCCGACTGTGGCAAATCCTCCCCAGCGGTGAATCCCGATCATTTGAAGCCCTCAAGTAATAAGTATATAATAGTAATGTTAGTATATTGTTGATACGGTTTGTTTTTGATGTTAGGTATGTTAATGCCAGGGCCATATCTGCACAAGGTGCCTACGTGGGCTTGGCAGTGCCAGGATGGTTGCATCTTGGCAAGCAGAAAGCAAAGTGATTGCATAATTTTCCACTGCGAGTGATTGTATGGGTTCGGTTTGTTATGCATGGTTTGTTCTTATCAGGGTCACCAATTTGTGACGGTAGCAAATGAGAACGGCTATTTCTCCATTGATAAAGTGTTGATTGGAAACTATAATCTTTATGCTTATGTCACTGGTTTCATTGGGGATTATTACCCGATAGCTCTGTCTCTACCATAACTGCAGTTATTATTTTCTAACTGTCTTCAGAACTATACTAAATTCTCGGACTTCAACATAGATTTAACCTATCATTTGATCATAAATTAAGCAGGTCGTGCTATGGACAGTGGTGGTCTTGTCTTTAAGCCTCCAAGAGATGGCCCAACACAGGGGAAATAGGCATTCCTGATCGAACAGCGGCTGACTTATTTGTCCCTGATCAACAAATATATCAACAAACTTTACGTTAACCATCAAGACAGGTTTGCCTCTGCATCATAGAACTGATTTCATCTAATACAATATTCAATTCTGCGTGCAGGTTTAGGCAATATGGATTGTGGGAAAGATACGCAGAGTTATACCCTAAAGAAGATTTAGTTTACACCGTCCGAGTCAGTGACAACAAAAGGAATTGGTTCTCCGCTCAAGTTACTAGGTTTGCAGACGGTCCATGAATCAGAATGGCTAGTAATTCCAGTCATTGTCAGTCAATTTTTATGACACATATTCTAGTTAATTTGAAATCCGGTTCTCGAAGGTCCAAGTGAATGATCCGAAAGCAGATCCTCCTTTACTACCGGGCTGATGGGGCATGACAACGCAATTGCAAGACATGGAATTCATGGAATCTACAGGCTTTACAGCATAGATTTGCCTGGAGCTAAGCTACGGCTGGGAATGACACCGTTTTCCTGACACAAGCTATTACTAACCGTTTCAGTGGGGTTTTGTATGACTATACTCGCTTAGAAGAGTGCCCATCTTATAATTCTAGCAAAGGGCTTTGAATTTCTTTTAAACAGAGTAAAAGCTCACACACCTCTGATTTCATTGTTTTAACATATTTTCATAGAGAAACTCTCGAATCTGTCTAATATTACGCATTGAATTGAGCTAATTTTCGGTAGATAAGTGATTACTACTCATTGACATAAAGTATTATTATTACTGTATTCATAATTGATTAATTTCGAAGAATGTATACTGACAAGTATTTTCAATAGATGAGTATATAAATGACACGATAGATTAATCATATCTAAGATTTAATAAGATCGAAAAAGAATCCAACAATACAATCTAATTACTATAGGAGGTAGGATTTTTGCCCCTGTAATAACGTTAGGGGAAATCTACCCCCAATTACCATGTGGAGTGGAGAAATAGAAACATTTCTCATTTGAGAAGGTGAGCACTCAAAAATGCGATCAAAGAATTAATTATGTCCATGACAACTTAGTAACACAGCAACATATAAGCTGAGATTGGCACTGGCTACCGCACAGGACTGACTTGCTGCAGGTCGAGTACATATAGTGCTTAGGAACATAACGAGATAATTTCTTTTCTTCCACAACCCAGAAAATTAGACACTTTTGTTGGCATCTTCACAGACAATGGTAACTACTTTGCTTGGCTGAAAACCTCTTGCTTTGTCAACTGTCATGTCACAAGTTGCAGACGGAATATGGAGTTTCCCAGAAGAGTTTCTTTATGTCGTCAGCCGTATATTATCAGTTAAATTATAAGGAAGGGTTGGTTTATAGTTAACACAAAGTGTGCGCTTTGGCTAGTGGAAATGGCGGTTCTTGCACGGCTTTATTAATTGTGCCCACCAGAGAGTTGTGGTGGCCATTGAGTAAAGAATTACCAATCAAAAGAGAGAAGAAATCTTAGTTTCTAGTTCAAGTAAAATCGCATTACTACAGAAAAATGAATAATTTATTTCTTTATATATATGCCTCAAACGTTCACACAATTGTCACAACTGCAGAACCGATAAAGTTAAAAGTTTTGCCGAGGAGGTTCCAGAGAAGCTGAACAATGTCAGTTCCTGTGGTGCAACTGTATATTCATGATCATCATGTACGCCAAACTTTGTACAATTAGTGCCTGTTGCTACTGTTATTACTATTGAAATCCTTTCCTCTCATTATGGTTTCCCCGTGCAAATTAGGAAGATCTGTTATTTATTAACTGGAAGCAATGTCCATGCAGGTGGTGATGGATAACGGCATTCTCCAAGTCACAATATCAAGACCAGACGGACATGTAACCGGAATACAAGGTTACAGCATAGATAATATGCTTGAAGTTCGTAATAAAGAAACTAACAGAGGGTACGTCCATTGCATTGCAAGTGCTTAACCTTCTCAGTTTTGAAGCATCTAAGCAAGGCGATAATTTGAATATGGATTGTGCGTAGGTACTGGGACCTTGTTTGGAGTGAAACCGGTAGTACCGGAACAACAGGAACAGACGAATTGTACGTGGAAAACGAATGTTACATTATTCGCATACATACAATATGTTCCGTCTGCACATGTTATTCATATGTTCAAGCTAATTTCTAAAGACGAACGGATGAATATATATATATATATATGCAGGATCAGAGGAAAAAGTTTTAGGGTCATAGTGCAGAATGAGGAACGAGTGGAGATATCGTTCTCAAGAGACTGGGATTTCTCCCTCCAGGGCAAGCTTGCTCCACTTAATATAGACAAAAGGTAATTTTAGCATTAATTTATATATAATAGATGTATATATTTGATAAGCGTGTTGAGAATGTCAAGGAGTATATATAACGTTAAGAGGAAATGTTAATGGCTTTCAGATACATAATGCTGCGAAACACCTCCGGATTCTATTGCTATGGCATTTACGAGCACTTGAAAGAGTGGCCTGCTTTCAACCTTCCTCAAACCAGGATCGTTTTCAAGCTTAGAAAGGACAAGTAATGCAAATTCCCTGCGTTGATTTCTGCTGAAACTAGGACTAAAAATCAAAGAGAAGGAGTAGGTAAATGATTGCGTGGTTAGTAATTCTACATTATCTTGGACAAACAGGTTTCAGTACATGGCAGTATCAGATAACAGACAAAGACGCATGCCGTTGCCGGACGACCGACTACCAAAAAGATGCAAACAACTGGACGTGCCAGAAGCAGTCCTGCTCGACAGACCCATCGAGCCAGAATTCACAGGAGAGGTGCTTTTCTCATCTTCCGTGCTCGTGACCAATTTCTGAAGTCATAAATTTCAAATTTGGGTTCATTAATTTCAACATAATGTTTGATAATTTCTGAATCATACTTGCGACTTTCAATATGTATATTCATAATTTGTAGGTGGATGACAAGTACCAGTATTCATGCGAGAACAGAAATCTTAAGGTCCACGGATGGACATGCTCAAATCCTCCAGTTGGGTTCTGGCAAATAACACCAAGCAATGAGTTTCGATCAGGCGGACTGCTCAAACAAAATCTAACATCACATGTTGGTCCTATCACTCTTGCAGTAAGTAAACTTGCCTGGCCTTTCTTTGAATTTCTGCTGGTATCACGTTAATCCTACCTTCATGTTTGATATATGATCTCTGATCAAGTATATTTTCATAAAAAAAAATGTTGCAATCAGATGTTTCTGAGCGCCCATTATGCAGGAGAGGATTTGGTACTGAAGCTCAAGCAGGATGAGCCATGGAAGAAAGTTTTCGGCCCTGTTTTTTTCTATATCAATACTTTGTTGGACAACAATGATCCCTATCCGCTCTGGCTATGGGAGGATGCCAAACGACAGGTCTACATCTCCAAAACCCATACTCACTGGCATGATTAACTGTAGTTAACATAGACTGAAGTAAATCCAAATTTCAGATGTTGATTGAATCCCAAAGTTGGCCTTACAGTTTCCCAGCTTCCGAAGATTTTCCTAAATCGAATCAACGGGGTAGTGTTAGTGGTAGGCTACAGGTTCGAGACAGGTTGGTTTCTGTTTTGTCAAATGACCAGTGGACTTTTTTTTCGCTTGACAAAAGTTTCAGTGCTTACACTGGTCCTGCAGGTATGCTGGTGATGACAATATAACAGTAGACGGTGCTTGCGTGGGCGTAGCACCCCCAGGCGATGCAGGATCGTGGCAAAGAGAAAACAAGGTCAATTTTTTTTAATTCTGTTCTTTTAAAAAAATACATGGTTTAGATTAACAGTGCATTTTTTTGTGGTCTTTTTTATCAGGGTTACCAATTTTGGACAGCAACAGACGCCAATGGCTATTTTTCCATAAATGACGTTCGTGTTGGGGACTATAATCTTTATGCTTTTGTCCCTGGTTTCATTGGAGATTACCGCAATGATGCTGTTATTACCATAACTAAGGGTATTATTTTCTGACTAGTTCATTAACCCTAGATTCTCATATTGCAACAGAGTCTTGATCTCTTGTTTGAATCAACCGAGCAGGTTCTGATATTGACATGGGTGATCTTGTCTTTGAGCCTCCAAGAGATGGCCCAACATTGTGGGAAATAGGCAACCCTGATCGATCTGCTGCTGAGTTCAATATCCCTGATCCTGATCCAAAACTTATCAACAAACTTTATGTTAACCATCCAGACAGGTTTGCCTTGCCTCGGCATCTTGTAAACCTCAGTGCTATACTGGGAAAACTTGACCATACATGTTAAGGTAAATATTGATTTCATCTAATACGAAATCTCAATGGCCTTTTAAACTGTGTGCAGGTTCAGGCAATATGGATTATGGGAGAGATATACAGAGTTATATCCTGAAGAGGATTTAGTTTACACAGTCGATGTCAGTGACTACAAAAAGGATTGGTTCTACGCACAAGTTACTAGGTTATTAAGCTCCCTCGGTGTACACTTACATAATAAGTAGATCATTGGCAAGTAATTAATAAATATATTTCTTTAACAAGTATGACGCTAGATGTTCTTCAACCAATTACGCTCTGTTTCAATGCAGGAAAAAAGATGATGGCACATATGACGCGACTACATGGCAAATCAAGTTCAATCTTGGTCATGTGGATCAGAATGGAATCTATAAACTGCGACTAGCACTCGCAACTGCCAATGTTGCAGAATTGCAGGTAAGGAGCTCGCCAATTTACAGTCCTTTTCCAGTTCTTGTAAGTCAATTTAGCATATGGGTTAACTAGTTTCTTTGAATTCTGTCCTTCAAGGTCCGGGTGAATGATCCGGAAGCAGAGCCTCCTCTGTTTACAACTGGGCAAATTGGGCATGACAACACAATTGCTAGACATGGAATTCATGGACTGTACAGGCTTTACAGCATAGATGTGCCTGGAGCTAAGCTTGCGGCCGGAGATAACACCATTTTTCTAACACAAGCAATAAGCTCCAGCGCTTTTGATGGTGTCATGTATGACTATATTCGCTTAGAAGGCCCCTCATCTTCTAATTCCAAGCACGAGCTTTAAATTTCCTGTAACTAAATTATCATTACAATGTAAAGCATTTACCCCTATATGTATTCAAATATTTTAAATCATTGGAATACCTCCAATCAGCAGCAATAAAATGTGGAATTTTAATTATTTTATGAAGGACGATTTCATTTGGTGATTGCAGGCTCTGTACTGTTTCATTTAGTGATTATTTTTGGGCATTATACAATCCATGTTTAATAGGCCAAAATTTGGGCCAATTCTCCAGGCCTGCACTCCGCATACTGTATGATCAAAGTGAAAATGGCATAGGAGGGCATAATGGTCATTCAGTTCATTCCCAATTCACCGCGGCTATATATACCTTCGTCTACAAAAACTAGGGTATATAAAGCCCCCAAATCTCTCCGCCCAAAAAATTCTTCACAGCAAACGTTCAACCAGAGCTCACCATTTGAACCATCCCCACCACCACAGCACGTCACCTCAAATTTGTAAATTCAATTCCCCCTTCGATTTTCGTTAGTTTCATCAATTTGTATTTTTAGATTCTGACGCTTTATGTCGTTCGCTTTAAGAATTTTTGTGTAGACATTTAAATCTTGACTTGATGGATTTGTATGTGGATTTTATTGACAGATCGCGGTAGGAATGGCCACGTTTGAGCTGTATCGGAGGTCGACCATCGGGATGTGCTTGACCGAGACTCTGGACGAGATGGTTCAAAACGGTACGCTGACTCCCGAGCTCGCTATTCAGGTTCTCGTCCAGTTCGATAAGGTACGGTTATTGTGTTGTATGTGAATGAGCTTCGATGTTTGTAATTTTTAAAATTTTTGTTTTGTTTTACAGTCTATGACAGAAGCACTGGAAACTCAGGTGAAAAGCAAGGTCTCTATTAAGGTACGATTTGCTGTTTCAAATGTTTTAACAAAATTAATTTAGGTTTTGACGTTTGTTCTTGTGGTAGTGTTACGATTTTTTTTTATGTGTTGCTGTACGAATCTGAGGGTATTTTTATATTGTTTATGTATTCATGGGGATCTGTTGTCGGTGCCTGCTGGGAAAATTGTTGGTAATCACATGCTACTGTGATGCAGTTATGGAAGATATAATTTATATGTTAATGGTTACATGCACACATGCACATATACCACATATATGAGTATTTTGATTTTATTTCCTGAGCTTTGCTGGAAATTTGTGGTTTTAGATATTTCATCATTATAAATCCTCGGATAGAGATGGGAGTTATTTAGCATGAGTGTAGATTCTACTGCCCTAATTTCTACCAGGTTTTTGCACCAATGATGTTTTGATTTTACTAACTTTTGTATGTGTTCTATATGGAGGTCTGCGTTTGAATCTTATGTAACTGTTAACTTTGTTTCGTATTACTCCTTGTAAACAATAACAAGTTTGTTTCTGGACAATGTCTGCTAGGACCAGTGTTATGGAATCCATAAAAGCCATGGTATTTGGGAATTTGAGCTCGAAATCTCTTGTTAGATTTCCCACTAAAGAGGTTTTTATTTTATTTTATTTTTGTTTCAATGAAATATTTTGGTGAATCTGTATGCTTTAGGAGAGAATATGGAGAGAATCTTATAAATGATTGAGAATGGTGACTAGCAGTTGTAAGATTCCAAGTTTCCTTGTTTTTATAACATTGATTATAATTCATGAAATGCCCTGAACTATTATCAATGCTGGATATGGTTGTGGTAATTACTAATTTGCACTTAGTCTCTAATTGGAGTGTAGTGCTTGCTTTTATGCAGACATTTGACTTTATATTGTAATTATTGGTGTTCGCCAATATTGTGGCCTTGTGCATGTGTGCGTGCTTCTGCATATTCAAGTGTGCATATATGCATTTTTGTTGGTAAGTATTGTACAAATGGAAAATAGATTCCTTTGCAATGTGTTTGATCCACAAAAATTGGGTTGTGAGGCTGAAAAGTTGCCCATATCAATCTGGGTCCATTATCTGAGTAATTCACCTTAATTTTTGTTTGTTTGTGTGTGTGTATCTTGCTACCAAAAGAGCTGAGCTGAGATGAGTCAGTGCATTTAAAATTTAATTTCTTGTATATTCCTCAGGGACATCTGCACACCTACAGGTTCTGTGACAACGTTTGGACCTTCATCCTGCAAGATGCTTTGTTCAAGAACGAGGAATGTCAAGAGAACGTTGGTCGGGTGAAGATAGTGGCTTGCGACTCAAAGTTGCTTTCACAATAAGATAGAATCAAAGATTTGTGTGTTGCTGGTGGTAGTGGCAGGGAACATGAATCTGGAAATTAGTTTTAATTACTCGGAGAAGCTGGTATTTGTCGAAGCTTGAACATAAAATTTGTAAAGCCATCAGCCTTTTGATGATACGTTGAAGCCTGCTACATCCTTGCATTGACGAATCTATAAGGGGACAAGTGCCTCAGTGAACTCTATTATATTTGCTTTATGTCAAGTAATATTTTATTAAACTAACAATTAATACTAAATTTAGTAGAATTAAATATCAAATTAGCCTTAACATTAGAGATGTGATGAAATAGACTCCATGTGACCAGAGCTAATTGATTGATCCTTTTTTTTTAAATAATTCATCCTACACAGTAAGGTTAAATTGCAAAATTAAATCATAGTGCATGTTATTTACATAGTTTTCAACTATGTAAATAAATGAAGGTAACGAACCTCTTTTTTCTTTCCGCACAAACATTTCAATGGAAAATTACTTTAGATTGAAGGTAAAAGCTTTCAAAGGTGCAATTAAAAGTATTTTAGAAAATATTATTCATGACAAAGATGAGAGTGTGAAATATGGTTAGGTAGATAATAGTACTGAAAATAATATTTTAGTTAAAAAAAAATAGATTAATTATTTTAATAAAGAGAAAATAAAATAAAACTACTTTAAATTAATTGCAAATGTGTACAAATAAACGCAACACGTGTCCTACTACACCCTGCATCTTTGTAAACTCTTCATATGACCGCGGCTCCTAAAACTTGCATACTCTTGGCCGTTGTCATTTGTCTGAATGTTGTTCTCCTCATCTCATATAGCCAATGGATGCTCCAGATTCGAAGCCTTTTGCCGCGGGATATATTTTAGATACTCCTTCACTCTTTGAATTATTAAGTTGGAAGGATCAAATTCCTCACCTTCTGTTCTTGGATTCCATCTTGGAATGGCTCCTCAATCATCTTGGATTGCAATACATTCCCTAGTAATTAACCCTAATTCTCTTTTCTTTTTTCTTTATCAGTAATCGTATTGACGATTATACGATCAATGTTACCTAATATCGAGTGAGATCTTCATTAGCTCGATTATAAGATTTAATGACCCCATTTTAATCTATTGAGTACTAAATCTAAAAATGTATTGAAGTGTCGATGAACTTAATTTGATTTATTAAGGGCGATTGCTTAATGATTGTTGACACATTTATAAATAATCTGCGTCTTTTTGATTAATTGTGTTTAATAAACAGGTACCTCGAGTCCATCATTTTTAACTCGTGGAATAGATGAAGCTTCAGATTGTAGATTCTATTTGTTTTGCAACTATTTTCGCTGTTTTTGGTAAACAAGTTACTGAATTTTTTTTAACCTTATGTGTTATTTTATATCGTTAGACTAATGTGCTTGGATTTTCAAGTGTGCGCAACACAAGAATTAAAAGTCAGCAGGACTTGTACACGGACTTGGATTCTTCACTGGGTTTTGTTTACCGTGGAAACACGTGAAATCCAAATCACGATTTATATTCCAACTTTATGGATTTTTTTTTGGTTGTGTTTAATATGGTTAACTAGTGCATCCAGAAAAGATATGTGATATTTATTGTATAGGAGCTGGTTCATCCCTGCCAAACATCTTATGCAAGGTTCATGGCAGACACTGCTTGTGAAGGTCTATCCTTATTTCACTTTTTATCTTTTAATGTATTTGGGAATTATTGGTTTTTGGAAAAACAAAGTTTCGTAAGTAACTTGTGAGTAATATAATTTCTGTTTTAATTTGTAGAGTGAAGAAACATATACAGTCAACATTGAGTTGGTAGAGTGAAGAAACATATGCAGTCAACATTGAGTTGGGGGATCCTAAGAGACACGCCATTGAATTTGTTTTGAAGGATGGCAGTCATGACAGATGGTTCTTGGTGTTTTTGTCATCTGCTTTATTATTTCAGTGTTAGACTCATTATGAATTTATCAATATATTTTCCTTGCCTTTTAGGTTAAAATTAAACCATGGGAATTTCCAAATCAAGATACCTGAGACTAATTCAAATATTTATTATCTGCACATACCAAAAGATGTGATAGAACACATGGCTTATAAGATCTGGGAAAGCAAGGGCAGGCCACAAAGCTTACCACAACAACAGCAGGTCCTCATGCAGTATTTATATTACTTTCATAATGCATAAGTTGCCCTCTCTACCCTGCTTATTAGACCAAGTAGTGCAAATAGCTAGGTTAATTCTCAATAACTTTAGTAGCCATTTTAACTAGTCATGTCTTTTTACTTTTGATCACTTTTTAATTGCTATTTAATGTCTGAGTTTTTCAGAATCAGGGAAATTTTTTCTGTATCCAAGGAAAGCTTAGCAGTATGAGCTTTCCTTTTTATCTGACACATTATATTAGTGTTTCACCAACATAACAGTATTAAAACAACTTTTTAGGTCACAAATTTAAATTTGAAAAATTCTTTCTTTGTCAAGGCTTCCGTGACTTGACTTTAGACCTACTGTCAGTGTGTCTACATGTACCTGACAAACCGTTAGGTTGTGGCTTAATAGCGATGCATTAGCCTGGGAATGTACAAGTGTAAAAATATTACTGTTACCTGTGTTGATGTGTCTTTGAGAAGACTGTTACTTGTGGATATATGATCATTCTAGATTCTTTTATATAAGCTTTCACACTCACAGTGCATTGTTGTACTTTGGTTCATTCTCAGAAAAGTGTCAATCAATTTGTTAGCAGTATTTTTCTCCATCCTGTGATTTGTTGCAACAAGATTATAATAATGGTCTGAGAAAGTTCCAATGCCAGCCGTTGAATGGATTTCGCAATTGGATATTAATACATTTCTTCATCCTGTAATTTGTTGTAGCAACATTTCAATGATGCTTTCAGAGAGCTCCACTGTCTGCTGTTGAATGGAATTTCCTTCAAAGACTTGCTAAATAGTTATATGATTACGAGCACAAAACCATTTGTCATTAATGGAGAGCGGTTAAGACATGGAGTACCATGCTATGCTTGCAGAAGACATGATGTTGGAGTGTGGTTTCAAATGCATGGTAAGGAGCATGCAAAAAGCAGCACCATACCATAAAGTTTCATGGATATCAACTTAACAAATGACTGAATTGAATATTTCATATAACTCAAGAGTATTTATACAAGATATATAAATGAGAAAAATAAGGGAAACCTAGATGAATAAGGAAAATCCTGTACATGCTAACTAGTCCAAACCAATTAGGCTTGTCCCTTGGGTGCAATTTTTGTGTTTGTTATGTATTCGCAATGATTAAACTGAAACTATGACATCAACCCTGAGAATGAGTTTTTTTGAACTGAATTGAAATATGAAATTTTGAAAAAGATAGCATCAACAAATTGAACTTGAAAACGGCCTATAATTACTTGTTATTTGATCAGCTACTTGACACAAAAATGGAAGTTTACTCAGTGGCCAAGAATTAATGTTATTATCTCTTTTATAATGAAAAGTCTCTAGTTCAATGATTTCAGGTTCTACCTAGTTCAATGATTTAAGGTTCTACCTTTCATAAATTCTTGGACAAGAGTACAATAACTTTGGGCCTAGTTATTTGGTGGCTTTTGTTTGGCATTTTGTTAGATTTGTGCCAGGTAGATTTGGCATTTGTTAAGTCAACTACAGCTACAAACATTCTGTTTTTAATTCTCTCTGATCCTTAATTGTACTTTTATCTTAATCAAATGTAAATTTGCATTTTTTTGAAAACACTCTATACCCATGCCACGGGCTGTCCATTCAGGTGCTGAAAATCTGCTAATGAAACTTGTTTGAGTTCATCATTCAAGGTAATCATGTGGATGCTTGTTAAGGCACTTTTTGATGGTTCACTCTCCATTTTCTTTCCCATAATCATTCAATTTTAATAATTCAGATTATTTTTGCCTTTTTCTGTTTCAGGGTCATGATTCAGTTACAGCTTATTCCGTTAGTGGTTTATCACTGAAATTACAGGTAATTGTTGATCTACGTTAATGTATGTCTAGAAAAAATTTGCTAATATTACTACCTGTACTTGGTGTTATATCTGCATTAATGTACAGATATAGCCATGTGCTTGGGCGTTTTGTATGTCATCACACATCTCCAAATTGTAGTTGGGAATAACTACTTTTATTGTTGTTATCATATGTAGGAGTGCCTGAAGTTTATCAAAGCACATATTAATGATGAGAATATCTGTCCACTGATGGAGGTCATATGTGGCATAGCAATTTTAGAGTTTATGATGTTTAAATTAGAAGGGATGTCTATATAGTGTTTGAAATTAACTAATGCATAAGTTACTGGAATCCCACATTTAGCTCCACTCTGTTCTATGCACAGCTCATGGAAGAGCAAAAGACTTACTCTTCCTCGATCTTTGTTTGGCTTCAGCTATCAGTACAACAATGGAGAAGGAGCTGAAAGATCTCAAACTTCACTCCCCTTCCGTATTTAATTCTTTTTAATAACAAAGCCAGGATATGTACCTGGATCAGTTCAGGATGTTTTATTTAAACAACAACATATATTTGTTCTTCTTTTATGATTGTGATACAGGAAATCTATTCTTCATTTCCCCTAGTGATTGAAAGTTTATGCCCATCAATTTTCAACAATGAGACCTCATTTACAGCACAAAGGTATATCTTTCCTGGGCTAGAAGCTTTTTAATCTTTTGTCACTGATATAATGTAGACAAATGATTTCATTCTCTTCATATATTAGATTCACTGGAAATTAACTGTTGAAGTTTTTACATCTCTTAAGTATGTAATAGAGTTTCTGCATTTGTTGGTGTTATGCATTTGGTCTGTGGATCATGCAAAACCAATGATAGTCAGTGGGCATTACAAGCCAAGGCTATTCTTGATCGATTCTGCTAACACTTGCTGATAGGTAACAGAGTTAAACCCAAGCCAACTGTTAAATATCTTGGTTATATGCTTGGTATAGAGAAAAAATTGGTATCCAATCTTTCCAACTTTCATCATATGCAATGTAATAAAACTCAAGAGACAGTAAGATTCCCATTGCAATTATTACTAAGAAGTTATCACATTGAATAGTTTGTTTATAAACCTTTTTCGTCTGTCACCAGCTTGGCAATTTTACAGAGGAGTTGGTCAGGGCAGGATCAGCAACTGCTCTATCGAAGCTCATTAATTGTTTTGAACCCACTTTTCAAAAAGTTTCCAAATTTGGGCTGGTAATTGCTGAATCGATTTATCATATGTTTTATGACCAACAGTTACAGAATTGATTTCAGTTCATTCACAAAGTGTTTATTTCAAATTTGAGATTATTGGATTCGGCATAGGAAATTGTCTTTTCAATAGCTGCAAAGTTTACAAACCCTTAGGGGTTAGTCAAATGGTTATATATATAGAGAGAGAGAGAGATAGATAGATAGCTCAGGACCACTGTCCTGCAAACTGCCACGAGTTTCCTGCTCTCCAAGTATTGTATGGTTTAGTTGGGGATTTTTGGATTACCAGTTACCACAGAATAAGAACAGGAAAGATAGCTTCTAAGTTTACTACTGGTTTTTCTTGTCTGCTGGTTTAAGTATTGAACTTTAATAATGTGTTCAAAGTTTGTGTAAGTCATCAGACCTGCAGAACTGTGTGGTTTTGTAACATTGTCAACGAGTTAATTACTTCTCAGAGCAAAGTTTACAGAAAACCTACAATAATTACTGCAAGTATGATGACAAGAAAAGAGGAAATCCCAGACGGAGTTGTTGCTGTGGTTTTATCTGTCTCATTTGTTGTGTTTGCAATTATAAGGTTAAACGTTTTCATTATTTGTAAAACGGAAAGCTGGCCTAATGCTTAGCTTAAGAAACCAACTCAGACACTTTGCCACATGTTTTGCCACATGCTTTGATCAGAATATTCACTGTAATCTCAAGTTGAAGGAAGAAAAAGCTGTTTCCATAAGATTGAAGTCCACAAAATTGATCATTAGGTAGGTCATTTAGTCACTGTTGTTTAGTAATCTTTTATGCCTATTTCCATATAACTTTGCTGTTTTTATTCACCTGCAGTGATTGATGTAAGTGGCTCCAACCTATTTCTTGACTCCTTTTTTCCTTGGTCCATTCCTTGAGGAATCGCCTTTAAAAGGAAGACTCATGGTAAATATGCTGTTTCAGATGAGGATTTCACTCCTGAAATGGCGAGCTCATTGTCAATTATACCTTTGGTTGGAGTTCCACAAGGATGCTTCCCACCAATGACAGTTGCTCTTTTGTGGAGTTCCACAGGCTTTGCAAGGTGCGGCGTTGAATACCATAAAATACTTGAGTTGAACTCTCTTAATACCATTTAGTTTTGGGAGGAATGGCAGGTAAACAGTTTGACAAATAGTATTAGAGCCAAGAAGTCATGGGTTCAAGTCATGGGAGTGGCATCATAGGGGAGGGTTTGTTGGAGTTCCACAATGTTGCTCCCTACCAATCACTCTTGCTCTTCTGTGGAGTTCCACAAGCCTTATGAAGTGCAACGTCAAATATCATAAAAATCTTGAGTTGTGCTCTTCTAACACTAATTGGTTTTAGAAGAAATGTTAGCTTAACAATCAGACACCTTTATATATTTGTCTATCTAGATTAACCAATTAAGCAAGTTGCTTATCACCTACAACCTTAGGGTATGTAATGTATTTAGCATGATTGGTAAACGTAGAGTTAATATCTGTTCATGTTTAGTATCTGTTCATGTACAGTTCCTTGATGCTGTTAATTCATTGCAAAAATCATGTGCAAACTATACTGCCTCCTGGTCCTTGCAATATTTTCTTTTTCTGGTATTTTAGATAGCATTTGAACTGCACATATGCTTGTTCAAAAGTCAATAGTAACATGTATTCAACCAATTATTTTTTCCGTATTCAGCAACTTGAGTTCACTGCAGAAGCCCAGAAGAGAAAACATAAGTATGTGACTTTAGTCATCTTCTGTTACATAGGTTGGAGCAAAATCTTGCTGTACTAAATTTTTAAGAGGAAGAGTTCCTTCATGGATTAAGATTCCTACATCCATTGCCATTCTGTTTGGAGCTTTTGAGACTGTTCTATAAGAAAATGTTAACAAGGTACTATTCACTTTTTGAGGGGGATTGCTGCTGTTCATGATCCTTTGATTTTCTTACACAACTAAGTTTAAGTGCAGAACATAGCAAACAAATTTCTCACTTTTACAAAGTTGTACATGGCAGCGATCTTTCTAAAATCCAAGCGGTGGAAGAAGCCATCCTACAAATGAGTACTCCATTATCTTTGGTAAGTTGAACTGCTCATTAATTTTAGTACTGAGAACTTGCTAGATTTACTTTTCTACTATTGTACGGAAGCTTTCAGTTTCGTAATCCAATTACTTTTCACATCATTAAGATGTAAGTCTAGTTATGACAAAGGCAGAACTTAATTGCATTGATTTATGTTGAAGGGAAAAACCAAAAAAAAATTCAAAAATTTTTCTTGTCTCAGTGCTTTCCATGTTTGCTAATTTTCACAACAGATCCTACAAACAGTTACAATCTGTTAATTCCAACCTTTGACAGATATTAAGATCGCATTTTATTCGAGCTGTCTTCAAGGCAATTGCATCCCTTTGGAAATTTTCTTCTTATAACTTGAATATCGGCAGGTCATCAGGAAGTCGTGTTCAAACATTTAATTTACATGTTCATTAACTTTTGGTAGATCTATGAACTTAAGAGCAAAATGAGAAGTTCAGGAATGCCATAGACTGGTAATGAAGGTGAGGAAAGATGGAACCTTGGTTCTGAGCAATAAAGAAGATCTTAAAGTTCAGAATACCTGTTAACCATAATTGGATAATAAGCATCCATCATGTTTTTCAGTGAATCAAGAGTCTTTTTCAGTTTTATCAAGTTACAGCAATTCATGTCAATTTATGATAGAACAATTGATATCAATGAGTGCAATGTTGTAAACTCCATGCCCAACACCTTTTAATTTGCTTTTTGAGTGGGTACAAGGATCAGTTGTGTCCTAGTTGACTAGCCATCTCTACATTGTGAATCTTCTTTTACAGGCTGCCACTTCTCTTGCAAGAGTAACTTTAAGATACTTTGACAATTTAAAGGAATCGTTCATATTAATTTACAAATATATGTGGTCTTTCTTTGAAGCAACTTCATAATATTTGGAGTGCATCTCATTAGTGTGCCATCTCGTGGTTAAATTGATGTAAATTCATATTGATTAACTGATGCCATTTTATATCAAATCACATCTTTTCTTTTCTTTGCAGGTCTGGGCTTCAAAATGGAATGAAAGACCATATTTTACCTGTAGGAAAGCTAACTTATATCATAACAATCTTTGCATGGCAATACTGACTCAATAAATAGTTTGCGGGGATTATGCTTTTGTTATCCACTCGAAGAATTCTTTATCAGAGGATAACTCAGGGATATATACAGAGGTAAACCTTGTCACTTTTGTTCTAGATAACTGGAGTTGCATACCTTTTATTTCTTTTTTGGTGTAAAAACATAGAGTGAAGGGCTTGGGAGAGATTTTGGTGGGTGCTTATGGACAAACTGTGAGCTTAATTACCAACAAGAACAATTTAAAATTTCCTATTGTAAGGCCAACTTCTCTTCAGCCCTTTTGTTTCCACGAGATCTCTTTTTATTAAACATGACTAAATCCATAATAGGCTAGCACATTCATGCACCCATCATGTACGTACTAAGCTCTGTAACTCCCACTTTCAGGTCACTGGTTACCCAAGCAAACTTATTGGATTATACAGCAAGCCTTTGATCATATTCAGATCAGATTCAATTAGTGAGGACCCTGAAAATTATGCAGGCACTGGGCTTTTGTGACAGGTTGGTGGAGATGTTCTATATATGGTTTTGGTGAAAGCAACAAAAATATTTTACATATCATCTTTATCCTTTGACTGTGATGATGGGCATTAGAAATTCATTTGTCTACTGCATCTCTTCAGAGGGCTGAGAAACTTTAAAAAAACTACTACTGCATCATTGCCTACGAAGGATATCTCCAAATAGACATGGAGTATTATACCTACCCAATCTATTATCTGATTGTAATGATGACAACATAAAATAAAAATAAAAATAAAATCTCATGCAATCATTACAATCTCCTTTCACTTATCTTGGACTATATGTTGTTCAATGTGGATATTATTAGTACTAGCCCTCAGAGTCAGCCTTGCCAATGATTTGTCATGGCTTTCTAGCAATGCAGTTTGCATTCAAGTTGTGATTCAATTGAATAGGTTGCGTAGCTGTACTTGGTTCCACATATTATTCTTTCTGTGATGCTGCCCGACGTGTTAGTGCAGAGTAATCAATATCATGGTTGTGCGGGGAGAGAGTGGCTTTGGACTACTCCAACAGCGACCCAATGATAGTAAATATTCCCCAGTCTCTCCAGTTTTGAAAAATTACTGAGCAGGCAAAATCATAGAAAGCCTTTATGGATGCCCCAAGAACATCGAATGAGTGGTAAAAGGTGGATCAATATACGCAGTTCAGGCAAGGCCGGACTCATTCTTGCACAAGACTTGGCAGCAAAATATTGTACCTTGATAAACCAAGCACAAAAGTTGACTATTGTACAAGACATGGCATTCGCAACCCAATAATAATTGGGCAATTAAATTTCTATCATCCACCATACGACTTATTGGAATCAATTCATGGTGGGTCTGTTGCCTGTACTCCAGTTTTTATCATTACTGGCGTTAATAAATAGCATTAAAATCTTTCATACGAATCCTTTCCCTTTACATAGAAACCGAGTAGTACCTCCTTCTCTCCTCGTCACCGAATGGTGTCTGCATTGGAGCCAACGTATTTTTATATATTTACTTTTCGGAAGAAGTTAACCTTTATTCTGTGTGGTTTTGCTCTATTCGGGAAGACTTTCTGTTGTTTTTCTTTTCCATGCAATATTAGATAATTCGGACGAGACTTTTCTTTCCCTTGTTACACACACTTGTTTGAGAGGGACCAAAATAATAAAATATTCAACTACATTAAACAGTAAAAGTTTTTCAAATAGTTTAAGGCGGTGGCGGTGGCGGGGCTTGGAATATTCCCCCTGTATTTGCAATCATTATACCTTATTCGGCGTCATCCATGTTCTCCCTTTCAAACAATTAAGCAAAAACATATGCATGCCTAATGACTCTGTTTGGCAGATTTCAGAAGTGCTTTTGGGTATTAGCTTTTAGATTTTCCTTACCATGACCATGACACGATGGATGGTACCTATGTGACATGATGCTATTACATAGAGATGGCAGTTTTTGAACTCCATACACACACTCCAATGCGATACATTGTGTTAGGACAATTGTGGCAAATTTTTACACCCTAATTGATTGATGCACAAAGGTGTGGCAGTTTTGTGCCATTTAGGTTTTCTTAGGACCAACATAATGTTTTTCCAAGATTGTCAAAACCCATATTAATTAATTCAACACCAATGCTAACTAGACTGCTAAAATCTTCCCCCCAATCACATCACGTGATTGTTCAATTGACCAATTAATTTTTTTATATTGTGAGATCTAATTTCGTATTTCATATAAAATTTCTCTTTTTTTTTCTTTTCTTTTCATAAAAGAAGGAAAAAAAAGGAGGTAATTGAATCTAATTGAAATAGAAAGTTATTTAATTTTATTGGAAATATCATTATTACATTAGTATTTATTGGTAAGTGAATTAAACTCCAATGCTCTAAAAAGGGTAAGGTCATAACACAAATGGGTTTCATTCTATATTGAATGTTTGTCGTTCTTTTATTGGTTATATTATCCATGTTTCTGGTTGCACGGATATGGATGATGGATGCAAACCACCACCTTGTATCACTATTCCCATGAATTCATAACTAAATTAATTTATTAATAAAATTAGTGTAAAAACACACAACGCATATTGGGATGGATAAAATTAGACTAATATCAAGTTGGACCTAATCAGAGAAAAAAAAATAAATTATAAATGTAAATACCAAATTTAGCCACTTGGTCAAGGGTTTAAACATGAAATTTGAACTAAATGAAATTAAAAAATAATTATGGGGTCAAAATTAGGATGAAAATTTAAATATATAAAAAATAAAAGAAACAAATTAAAATTAAAGAAACTAGAAGGACCAAGAAATGCAAAACGGCCTTGCTCAAAGAGACCACACCACTGTAGTTGAAAGCGTGTGTGTCAGCTCCTACTATATAAACTTCTGTTCTCGGGTCTGGCCAGAGAAAATCGAAACCCATATTATTTATTTTTTATTTTGATTTAAATTCTTCTTGTTTGCCTTTTGCAGCAAACGAAAGCAAAATTAACACACAAAAACGCATACAAACAGCCCAACCTCTCTTTTCTCCTCTCTTTGCTTTGGGGTTTCGCTTCTCTCTTCTCTCTCTAAATCTCTTCCCCTCTTTAAATCTCTCACTGCTTTTTATTACATGCCTCTCGGGTACTCCTTCTCTCGCTGTATCTCCTTATCTGATCTAACTTCATTTTTGTTTTTTTCCTCTTTTTATTTATGAATTTCTTTGTTTTGGTTGTCGGTTTCAAGGGTTTTTGTTTTGTTGTTTGTTTAATTTTTGGTTTTTTGTGTTTTCTGATTTTCTTTTTCTGTTGGCTTTGTGCAATAGTTGTTGAAAGCTGCAAACTTGTGCTGAGATGAGATGGCGACCACAAGATCAACTTTGCCGGCGAGGCTAAGACAGCTTATATCCGGCGAAAGCCCTATTGGTCCCTCCGTTAAACTCGACTCTGAGTCGGTGAGGTTTTCTAATGTCTTATTTTTCTATTTTGTTTAATAAATTTATATCAATTGGATGGTGTTATTCTATTTCTTTGATCATTAGGGTTTTAAAAAATCTAAATACACGGGCGATCAACTCATCAATTAGGGTTTGGTTAGCCCTTTTATATTTATGGCTAGATTTGTTTGAAAAAAAGGGTTATATTGGGGCACTTGATTTGGGTCTCTAATTTTTGGGGTTGCCTGCTAGCTTTAGTGACTGGTCAGTATCGACTAAGTTGGTACAATCTTTGTGCTGTAAGTGTTTGTTAACGTGTTGTTTCGTATTTTCTGGGCTGTTCTAAGTTAATAAGATTGAGGCTGGATTATTTTGATTTTTGAGTGCAGTATTGTGTTGAACTGTTATGTTTGTTTATCAAACGCTGCGCGTTGGCCACAATTACATGATATTGGCCTACACGGTACTGTGTAATCATATGACATCAATGCTTGCTGGTTTTAGACTGGCCGTACATGTTTTTGTGTGCTTCTCATTAATTCTTTTGCTATAATTATATTTTATGCATGTTTTGAGTTAGGCATTTTTTTGAATTTGCCCCTGATCTCATCTACATACTAAAGAAAGCCCTGGAATCTGATTTATAATCTTTTCTGCATTATGTGTATGATTGAGAACAGTTTCATCACTGCCACTGGGGCTGTATATGGGTGGAAAATCTATTGTCCACTTAAGACTGGATATTTAACTAATGAATTGCTTAGTTCTTTTAGCTGTTTAAAGGCCTAAAATGCCAGAACATTATCTTCCCTGATGTTTTTCTAAATGGTTTCTTGTTTATGTAGTGACTGTTTTACTCAGTTTGGCTTATCCCTGTAGGTGCAAATTTTTTCAACCATATAGTACAAAAATGTGATTAATTGGATGCAGTTTATGTGGTGAAAATTGATTCAGCTCTATTTATCATTAACTCAATGGGAATGTTAGGAATGTCCAGTTCTTCATGTGTTGCAGCTGGCCTCAGCTGTGTTTTTGACATATTGAGTATGCTTTATGTGGGCCAATTTCCATATGTGAACTAACAGCTGGGGTACCATCATGGCTGATGGAATCTTTCAGATGATATAACTAACCCTCACATTACTATTGTTTTGACAACTGCATATGATTTGAGTGTGAAAATCCATGTTACATTAGAATTTGTAAGGTTGTAAGACGGTTTTTGATTAGAAATCTTTCACTGCTGCAACGTCTGCTATCATCCAAGAAAATTTTTGTCATTTAATGGTAATTTTCCTATTTTGTGTTTGCATTTATTCCCAATTTTGTCCTTATTACAATTAATTATCCTTCACACAATCTTTTTATGCATAACTGTTTGGTTTAATGTTGATATCAGATGCATATATCTTTTAATTAAATTCTAGGCCTTCGGTTTCTGTTGCTCATACAGTAGTAGAGTACAATCCACAGGTGATTAGAGTATGTGATTCCAGTGAAACGAATTTTGGTAGACTGGTGCTTGCATGCCCTAGGCAAATTTATATTTTCACGTTTGTGTTTGTGGGTAATTTTTGGCATATTTTTCTGGAATATAATTACTATTCAAATTGCTGCTTGCGTGCCCTCGGAATGCTTACATGTGCATGTTTATATCTATGGGTAATCCTTTTGTTTCTGTTTTTCAGCATAATTTTGCTAGAATATATTTCATATTACTATTCAAAAGTTTTAGAATCCTTTGCTTCTTTGCATTATTTTTTATTTATTTTATTTTATGTTTCTTTGGGGTAATCGAATACCTGATTTTGTCTCTCTACTTGCAGCCTCCTAAAATTAAAGCCTTCATTGACAAGGTGATCCAGAGTCCATTGCAAGACATAGCAATACCTCTTTCTGGCTTCCGGTGGGAGTACAGTAAGGTGATTGCATGCTTCTTCTGCTGTGTGAAGTTTTCAATTGATCTCCCTTGTTGTTTTTACTTACCCTTTGCTTTTACTTCAGGGAAATTTTCGTCATTGGAGGCCATTGTTTCTGCATTTTGATACATATTTCAAGACATACTTAGCTTGTAGGAATGATCTTGTCTTGTCAGATAAGATTTTAGAAGATGATAATCCATTTCCAAAACATGAAGTTCTTCAAATATTGCGAGTAATGCAAATAATTTTGGAGAATTGCCCTAACAAGAGTTCATTTGATGGTTTGGAGGTAAGTCATGCGATGACTTGCAATTTATATCTGACTGAAACGGTCCAATGTGAACTTTTCTTTTTTTTTGTTATTAAAAGAAAATCATCTTAACTTGCTAGATTTAAGTGGTTTAAGCTATATGTATGCAAGTGTCTTGTCTAATATATTTTTCTTGTTCATGTTCAGCATTTCAAGCTCCTACTTGCTTCTACAGATCCTGAGATACTCATTGCTGCATTAGAGACTCTTTCTGCACTTGTTAAAATAAATCCCTCTAAGCTGCATGGAAATGGCAAGTTGATTTCATGCGGCTCGGTAAACAGCTACCTCTTGTCTTTAGCTCAGGGATGGGGCACCAAGGAAGAGGGTGTAGGTTTATACTCGTGTGTCATGGCAAATGAGAGAAAGCAGGAGGATGGCCTTTGTTTGTTTCCATCAGAAGAAGAAAATGATAGCGATAAGTCCCATCATCGAGTTGGTTCTACCCTCTATTTTGAATCTCATGGACGCAATGCTCAGAGCACTGAGGAAAGCAGCACAAGTCTTTCAAGTTCAAGAGTTATACATATGCCAGACCTGCATTTAAGGAAGGAGGATGATCTGTTATTGTTGAAACAGTGCATCGATCAGTACAACATACCTTTTGAGCTCCGGTTCTCATTGCTAACAAGAATCAGATATGCTCGTGCTTTCCGTTCTCCCAGGATATGCAGGCTGTACAGCAGGATCTGCCTTCTTGCCTTTAATGTGCTTGTTCAGGCTGGCGATGCTTCTGACGAGCTGACATCCTTTTTTGCGAATGAGCCGGAATACACGAATGAGTTAATCAGGATCGTACGGTCAGATGAAACTCTTCCCGGGACAATTAGAACCCTTGCAATGCATGCTCTGGGTGCGCAGTTGGCTGCATATGCATCATCTCATGAGCGGGCACGCATTTTGAGTGGAACATCTATAAGTTTTGCTATTGGGAATCGGACGATTCTCCTTAACGTGCTTCAGAGGGCAATTATGTCTTTGAAAAATTCCAATGACCCAGCATCTCTTGCCTTTATTGAGGCACTTCTTCACTTTTATATGCTTCACATTGTTTCATCATCAGCTTCAGGAAGTAATGTGAGGGGTTCAGGAATGGTCTCCACATTTTTACCTCTGTTGGAGGATTCTGAACCTGCCCATATTCGTCTTGTCTACTTGGCTGTGAAAGGTTTGCAGAAGCTCATGGATTACAGTAGTTCGGCTGTGACAGTGCTTAGAGATTCAGGGGGAGTAGAACTAATGGCCCAGAGGCTACAGACAGAAGTACATAGAATTGTTGGTTTGGCTGGTGAAAATGACAATTCAATGAATGTCAGTGAGTATTCAAGATACAATGAAGATCACTCGTACTCCCAGAAGAGGCTGATCAAGGTTCTTCTGAAGGCACTTGGTTCTGCTACATATGCCCCCACAAATTCTAGCCGACCCCTAAACTCCCATGACAGTGCTTTACCTGGTACCTTGTCACTAATATATGGAAATGTAGATAAATTTGGAGGTGATATTTATTACTCAGCTGTAACTGTTATGAGTGAAATTATCCACAAAGACCCAACCTGTCTCACAGCATTGATCGAAATGGGTCTTCCTGATGCATTCCTGTCCTCAGTGGTAGCTGGAATACTTCCTTCTTCGAAGGCCATTACATGTGTTCCTAATGGCCTTGGTGCCATCTGTCTTAATGCCAAAGGCTTAGAAGCAGTGAAAGAGACGTCAGCATTATGCTTTCTTGTTGACATATTTACCAGCAAAAAATATGTCTTTGCAATGAATGAAGCTGTTGTCCCACTGGCTAATGCAGTAGAAGAGCTTTTGCGCCATGTATCTTCACTAAGAGGCACTGGAGTTGATATAATTATTGAAATTGTTGATAAAATATCTTCATTTGGGAACAGTAACTCTGCGGGTTCATCAGGGAAGATTGATGCAAGTACTGCAATGGAAATGGATTCCGGAGACAGAGAAAATGAAGGACCTAGCTGTTTGCTTGATACAGTTGATTCTGCAACGGAAGGTATCATTGATACAACTGATTCTGCTACTGAAGGGATTGGTGATGAGCAGTTCGTTCAACTATGCATATTTCATTTGATGGTTCTGCTTCATAGAACAATGGAGAATAATGAAACCTGCCGGTTATTTGTGGAGAAATCGGGAATAGAAGCTTTATTGAGGCTTCTCTTACGGCCTAGTATCTCACAGTCATCTGAAGGGATGTCTATTGCCTTGCATAGCACGATGGTTTTCAAATGTTTTACTCAACATCACTCTGCTCCTCTAGCACGTGCATTCTGTTCATCTCTTAGGGACAATTTGAAG
>BNST01002873.1:0-99568 GCA_019650275.1 Xylocarpus granatum
CAGAGAAATAGAACATTTCTGGAACACTCGTCTGAAGAATGAGCTTCTTCGGAATGGAGTTGATCCGGTGACTCATCTGCCAAGAATCGGCATTTGAAGCTTTCCTCATCTTCTAGCCTTAGTTGATTGAAAAGAGATTATGGTTGGTAGAAAGTCTGGAAAGTTCTTGCCTCTTGCAAATTGTTCTTGAACTTAAGAGTGTTTTAGCTAGAAATGAACTTAGGGAGTTTTAACTGAAGCCTCGACCTTGGTTATTGCTATTGAAACCAAAGTTTGCCATTACCTGGATATCTACTCCCATAGAGGGAGGGCTCAAATCTAATAAATAGAGAAATCTACACAGGAGGAATTGAACGCCCCTACCTTAAGGTTGAGGTGGGAAAGTAAGCACCACCAAGCTGGTGGTTCTCAATTTTACCATTTAAATTTCTTCTAGAATAACTTGTGGGGATTCCATTTTTGGAATTACATATCCTTTTGATACCGTTATCTTTGCAACGTTATTGCACTTAGTGGTCTTGTGGTCTTCTATTTTGGCACTCTTTTTCTATTATTGTCCTATTAATACTGTAAAAGCATATTTCAGGGGAATAGGACAAATTTTAACTGCATTAAAGTGGCCGAAGGAGCTACTACATCTTTCTGACAGACTGAAGAAACGACAACTAATTCTGACGTAGAGGGTTACCAAGTGCATTCACAAACTGCAGACATGACAAACCTGAGTAGTGCTCTGGCATCAGCGTATGGGGATACTGAATCAGGTGTATTTGTTGTTGATTTTATGTCTCAGTTTCTTATTTTATTACGAGTCACTAGTGTTATGTAATTGTGGAATTAAGAGAGAGTTTGAAAGATGATGAATTTTCATGATCTTATAAACAAATGATGATACTTGATGTGTTGCAGAATAACCAATCCAGTTCCGATACTGCCCTTTTCTTAATTTACAGCAGCATGTGACTGAGATGATAGATGCAGGACTCTCTGATCCTTACTACCCCTACATTGTTTACAATTAGATCAATTACTTTAGTTTGTATTATTCTTGCCAAAAACTGCGCTGGTCAATATATTTGTTCTTTCAGTGGTTACTGATTTTTTCATGAGATGACATTCCAGTTTAACGGTAATACTCCTGAATTTCTAACAGATGATTTCCTGTCCTGGCAAATTTCCGGGATGGTGCTGAAACTCAGCCTTTTCATCAATCATCTTCTTCAACTCAGCTTGACACCCTGGGAATCATTCCTAAAGAATGACATGAACTACTGGGAGAGTCCTCTACCAACAGATTTGGTGAACAGAAGGTGTTTGTTAGTTACCTACTGATCCTAGGGAAGTTGCAGGTATGGAGTGATACAACTTGTGTGGTATATATTATTGGCATCAAATGTTTAAATTTCAGATGAAATGGTACATTCTGAGACCACAAATTTCAGTACCCTGGCACTTGTGTGTAATTTTGCATAAATGTGGATTATTTGGTGTTCCTTCCCTTTCATCTTTGTAAATTAAATATAATTAAGGCCAGTTACCTGAAAAACTACCATACTTCATGTTTGTAATGTATTTTTGTCTTCCAAATATTGTTATAACTTCACAACTGTATAATTTTCATTGGCTAAAAGGTATTCTTATGTAGGAATATTGTGAAAAGAAGAGACTTTATTGTTGAAAGATATGTCCAAGAGCAACATATGTCCAAAAGACATTTTGGTGGCCTTGAAAAACAGAGGTGTTAGTAACTTTTCAAGAATGAAACATATTTATAATGCACGCCACACAGGAATAAGGTGAAGGAAATGGCTGAAAAATCAATGGTGCATAGGAGCTCTGATATTTCTGATATTATCAAAGACTTATTCTGGGCACATCCAGTCAGCATAGATTTGTTGCATGCATTTCCACGTGTCTTGTTATTGGATTGTACAAATAAGTCCAATAGATGTAATTTTTTCCTTTTAGAGATCATGGGAGTGACATCCACTAAAATGACATTTGCTATTGCTTTTGCTTACCTTAAAACTGAGCAAGAAGACGACTGTAGATTGGTATTAGAAAGATTAAGAAGTGTAATGGATGATGATGCTCTACCTATTGTCATTCTTAGTGACAAAGAGTTGGCTTTAATAATTGCTGTCAAAAGAGTATTTCCTACTGCTAATCATTTGTTTTATAGATGGTGCATAAGTAGCAATGTATTGACAAATTGTAAGAATTTCTTTGCAGTAAATGAGACATGGGAAAAGTTCAGAATGAGTTGGAAGTTGGTGGTGTTGTCTTCAAATGAAGATGAATTTACTAAACACTTAAATATACTGAAGCAAGAGTTTAGTGGCTATCCCCAAGCAATTGAGTATGTGACAACCACACAGTTGGACAAATATAAGAAACATTTTGTTTTGGCATGGACAGATAAGATCATGCATTTTGGAAACCTGAAAAATAAGAAGGTGTAGTTTTATATTCATTTATTATTTCATGGGCTATAATTTTCATTTTTTTTTGTATGTTAATCTGTTTGATTTGACAGGGTTGAAAGTTCACACTCAAGGCTGAAGAAGCAACTTTGTTCTAATCAAGGTAATTTTGAGATATCTTGGCTGAACATTCATTAATTGTTGGAGCAGCAACATTGGGACATTAAAGCATTGTTTAAGGAGAGTTTGGTGGCAATGCATAATCAATTTAAGCATGCTGATATTTCTGTAGATGCATTGCATATGGTTCTTAGTGAGTTAGAGCATGCCAATTCTATTGGTGTTGATGCATCTACATGTGGTTGTGTCATTCGCTGCACACACGGTTTGCCATGTGCTCATGAGATTGCAGAATTTAAAAGAGAAAAGCAGCCTATACCTCTAGACAGCATTGATTTATATTGGAGGAAACTAGACTTGGTTCCTGTTTCCAAGAAGCAGAAGGCAAAGTTAGGTTGCAAACAAGTATCAAACTTGGTTGCCAAGTGCTTTGATGAGACTAGTGCTGATACAAAGTTGGCAGAAATTGGTAGCCCACAGTCTTCATCTCTTATGGAACTGAAAGCTAAGAAAGAAATAAACGGTCAGCCAAATTCAAAAGGCGACATATCTTCTCCTTCTGATACATCTACTCTCGAGTTAGTATTATTGAAACAAGAAAATTGATCTCCTGGTTTCACTCGTGCTGCAGGTCAACCTAAGAAAAGTAGGTGGTCAAGAGGAAAGGTGTTACAATAAATTGATATTCAATTTAGTATATTTATTATATTTAGTGTTGCCTATTTTCTAATGACTATTTTCTTTCATTATAGCATCTACAGGTGTGTATAAACAAGAGGCTTAAGTCAAATACATTTGTTACTTCCTTTCCTGTTGGGATGCAACCATTCATTTTCATTTATGGCATTAAAGATCTAGCGGCCATGGTAATTGTGGGTTTAGAGCAGTAGCAGACTTAATGGATTTTGGTGAGAGTGAATGGCTGCAAGTAAGAAGAGATCTTTTAAATGAGTTGAATTCAAAATTAGAGCGTTATAGCCTCCCATACGGGACAAAACAAAGAGTTAAGAGTTGAAACGTGCTTTATCATACTTTGGGAGTAATCCAAGTTGTGATGGATGGATGACTTTGTCAGATATGGGGATATCTCATAGCATCAGCCTATAACGTTGTGCTGTTTCAATTATCATGGCAACAATTTCTCACCTTCCTCTCTGGTCAAAACCGATGCCTGCAGACTAATATTGCTATCGGTTTCGTGAATAACAATCATTTTGTAGAGGTGCAACTTTTTCTGTTATTGAGTTATATTATTTTAAACAAATTATACTAGATTTCTTAACAACAACAATCAAATTGTGTGCAGGCATTTTTATAACCAGATCATCCTGTTCTGCCTATGGTGCGGTAGTGGTACGAATATCGTTACCCTTGTGCCAAGGAATGGGAAACAGCATATAATTCTCGCATAGATCGTTTGACTTGAATCATGTAATATATTTGTGTACGTGCGTGTTTGAAGGTGTGTAATGTATAAACAGATATAGCTGAAAATGTAGCAGTTGCATACATACTCCATGTTTGAAATGTGTTTTTGTTTGTCTGGAACTTTTTGACAACTTCTTCCCGGTAGGTAATATGTTTTTAATTTTCTATAATTTGTTTTCTAAAGCAGTCGGTCAGAATATGCAATGCAGGTAGATCTTCTCTAACATGTTAAGGGACACCATCAAGGTTTTTATGTTTTATTATTTTTTTGTTTGTACGAAAATATTTATCATTGTACATAAATTTCAAGACTATTTATTTATGTTAAATGTACAGAATATTATAATAATTAATAAATTTTTTAAAAAAAATTATGAAAAAATTTTAAATTGTAAAAAAATTTATTATTAATAACAAAAAAATTAAAGAATAAAATTTTTAATTATTTTTTAATAAATAATTTTTTATTTTATTATATTAATTATGTTAAATAAGAAATTAAATAATTTTATTATGTTAATAATTATTTTATTTTATTTTTTGTAATTTATATGTCAATTAAGATTAATAACTGTTTTAGTCATGGCGATAGAACTAAAAACACACACCCCCACAATTATTGAATAAATGCTTTGCCAAAATAAAATAAATAATTAATTAATAAAAAAAACTCTCAGTGGAGTGGAAAGACAAGACCAAAACGTCCAGTCAAAACGAGAGTCGAGACTTTTGCCTAAAAATCAATCCCGGCGTAATAATTATCACTTTCCTAATTTGTAAATTCCATCGAAAATCAAACCTTTCTTGGCGATTCCATCCTCGGCCTGGGGTCAGACTTCAGATCACATAATCACTTCAATTTACGGCTCTTCCTGATGAACTGATGGCGGATACTCGACGCTTTGCTCTTGCCAATCAACTAGGTAAATCAAAATTTATTTATTTATTTTTTCTTTTTATTTATTTTTGATTGTTTTGTTTACTTTGACCAAGTAAATTAATCAATTGTGCAGATATTGAGCAGTTGCTGAGGGAAGCACAACATAGATGGCTGCGTCCGGCTGAAATTTGTGAAATTCTTCAAAATTATCAGAAATTTCGTATCGCTCCCGAACCTCCTAACATTCCTTCAAGTATGCTCTTAATTTTTTTATTTTTTAAAAATTTTTAAGTTGTTTTATTGGGTTTTACTTGTAGTGAAAATGGCAACGGAGCTGTCATAGTAACATCATTTTGTTTTTTTCCCTTTGTTTCACATTGAAATTCAATTTTAAACCAACAGTACAATAGTAGTTGTGTTCGTGTTTTTCATGTCGTTCTCCCCTTTTGAATTTTAATTAACTAAAATTTTTATCCAGTGTTAATGAACTGCTGCTAGTATTAGTTGTTTTACCTTTCAAATTTTTGTCCTTTGAACTATTGGAAATACCTATATTGGAATTCGCAAACCCAATTTTTTTTTCTTCGTCAGTTAGATATCCTCAGTTGTCTGTAGCTGGTTGTTTAGACGACAAAATAAGCTTGGAATTGTTGGTGGATTCTGCTATATCAATGTCATTCATAAATTTAATTGTGCGATGAGCTATTAATGATGTCTTGGGTTGACTTATGCCTCTTATTTCAGGTGGCTCACTTTTTCTTTTTGATCGGAAGGTGCTGAGATACTTCAGAAAAGATGGTCATAATTGGAGGAAGAAGAAAGACGGAAAGACGGTAAAGGAAGCTCACGAGAGGCTCAAGGTGGGTGCCAAATTTATCATTTATCTGAAGAAAAGTCCCACTCTAAGTTGATTGAAAGAGATTTAGACTATGTTTGGGATTGAGGTGCTATGACTTTGAAGTTATAGCTATCGTGTGATGAAATCACTAGATATTAGGAAAAGAAATAAGTTGACCCCATTAAAAGTGAATTTTTACCAGCACTTTAATTAGTGTGCTTTTAAAACACAACAGAAGTGTAACAATCCCACACTAAGCCTTAATATACTGCTTTATGATGACAAGGTTATATTATATGCTGCACATTATGGTATAGGATTGATTTTCTTTTGATACATTGTTTGCGCTTTATTCATGGATATTGAGCAACAGTACATTTGTTCAGGCTGGGAGCATTGATGTACTGCATTGCTATTATGCCCATGGAGAAGAAAATGAAAATTTTCAAAGGCGCAGTTATTGGATGCTTGAAGAGTAAGTCCTTGAATTTTCACGATGCTGTTCATGGACATTAGCATTCTGTTATGTGCTCTCCATCTTTCTCTCTCTCTCTTTCACCAACTTTAGAAAGTTTCTTACTGCGTTTCTCTTTATCACCACCGCTGCAGGGAACTCTCACACATTGTTCTTGTCCACTACCTAGAAGTAAAGGTTAGGCCTTGTTCTATGTTGTCGTTGTTTTGTATTATTAGCGATTTAGTCAGTAATCTGAATTTTAGTACAAAACCAAGGTTTGCTGGATAAAGTTCAAGAAGAAGATATCCTTTTCCAGCTTGCCACTGTAAACAATTTTGCAATATAAGATCTATAAGTCCTCTTATTTTGGCTCTTATTTTCTGTCATCTTCTTGTTAATTTTGCAAAAACTTAATTCAGGGAAATAGGACAAATTTCAACCGCATTAAGGCGACGGAAGGAACTACTCAATATTACCAAGAAACTGAAGAAACTACACTCAATTCTGACATTGAAGGTTCTCAGTCTTCTAGTTTTCATCCTAATAGTTTCCAATTGTGTTCACAAACTACAGATACAACAAGCTTGAACAGCGCTCAGCCTTCAGAGTATGAAGATGCTGAATCAGGTGCATTTGTTGTTGATAGCATGTCTCAGTTTCAAATTATAAGTTACTAGTGGTATGTAATATAATCAACAAGGATGATACTTTATGCAGTGTATAATAATCAAGCTAGTTCCAGATTCTGCTCTTTTCTTGATTCACAGCAGCCTGCAGCAGAGAAGTTAGATGCGGGACTCTCGGATCCTTACTATCCTACATTGTTTACAAGTAAATCAATTGCTTTACTGTTCATTGGCTACTATTTTTTCATGAGATGACATGCCCGTTTTATGATATACTCTTGATTGTTGACAGATAACTACCAAGGAAAGTTCTCAGTCATTCCTGGGCCGGATTTTATTTCACCCGCACAAGAAGATAAAAGTAAGGTTCTAAATGATGCTGGATTAACGTATGAGCCCCAGGAAAACCTTGATTTCCAGTCATGGGAAGATGTCTTGCAAAATTGTGCACAAGGAGTTGGCTCTCAGCCTTTTGTGTCAATTTCTTCCACTCAGTCTGACAATCTGGGAAATGTTCCTAAACAAGGGCATGAAATACTGGGAGAGCTTTTTACCAATGGCCTTGTTGAGCGGAAAGAGTTTAGTAGTAACCTACCAATCCGAGGAGAGTGTCAGGTACGAAGTGATACAGCTTGTGTGTATATTCAATGGCACCAATTATTTTTGTTAAGACTTTAACTTTCCTTGTAAACAGACCCCTGAAGATGATTCTTCACATTTATCCCACTGGCCCACAGATCGGAAGTTGTATTCAGGCTTACCACATAATCTTACTTCAATGTCTCGTGAACAAGAAGTTGCTCGTGATGATTTACTTAATTGTCTTCAGCCTCCTCATGCACATCCAAATGTGCAAAATCTTAATGCACAGCCTTCTAATGCAGAACATGGACATCTTCTGAAATCAGATTCAGGGAGTGCCTTGACAGTAGAAAGGAAATCAAGCTACAACTCTGCTATAAAACAGCATTTGTTTGATCATTCTGTGGAGGAAGGTCTGAAGAAGAATGACAGTTTCAACCACTGGATGAGTAAAGAACTGGGAGATGTGAAAGAGTCGAATTTGCAGTCCACTTCCAGGGCCTACTGGGAGACAGTCGAAAGTGAAAATGGGGTTCATGAATCTGGCATCCCTGCTCAAGCAGACTTGGATTCCTATATGCTGAGTCCTTCCCTCTCCCAAGACCAGCTCTATAGCATTATTGATTTCTCACCAAACTGGGCATATGTTGACTCAGAAGTCAAGGTATACTTTATTTTACTATTCCATTTATTTGGCTACAATGTTAGCTAAGCTGTTTTCCCTGCTGATTGAAACTTTTTAAATGCTAATTCTAATTGACACTGTCGTATTCTTCTTTGTTACCCAGGTTCTGATTACAGGAAGATTTTTGCTGAGTCAAAAAGAGGCAGAAAATTGTAAGTGGTCATGTATGTTTGGGGAAGTAGAAGTTCCGGCAGAAATTGTAGCAGCTGGAGTTCTTTGTTGCCATACCCCTTCACAAAAGGTTGGGAGGGTACCATTTTATGTTACATGTTCCAATAGGTTAGCATGTAGTGAAGTACGAGAATTTGAACATCGAGCCAGCTTAGTCCAAGATGTGGAATCCGCAGATAATGATGGTGGTGTCAGTAGTGAAAGTCTCTGTATGCGATTTGGAAAGTTATTGTGTCTGACTCCTGTCAGTACTCCAAATTGTGATCCTGGCAATCTGAGTGATATATCTCAACTGAAAAGTAAAATCAGTTCTTTGCTGAAAGAGGAAAGTGACAGTTGGGACCAGATGTTAAAACTTACTTCGGAGAAGAAATTTGCTTCAGAAGAGGTAAAGGAGAAGCTTCTGCAAAAGCTACTGAAGGAGAAGTTGCACGCATGGCTTTTGCACAAGGCAGCTGAAGGTGGAAAAGGCCCAAATGTGTTAGATAATGGTGGCCAAGGTGTGCTACATTTTGCAGCTGCTCTTGGCTATGATTGGGCCTTTGAACCCACAATTGTTGCTGGTGTAAATATCAATTTCCGTGATATAAATGGATGGACTGCACTTCATTGGGCAGCATATTGTGGCAGGTGAGCACTGTCAAGTTTTCGTTCAGTTCTGAATATATATAATGGGAAATTGCTTGTATCTTTAAAGCTTGAAGAAAGGATTGGAGTTATATGTAGACATTTCATTCAGATCATTAAAGAAAAGATTAGTGGTATTTATTAGTATACTAATTTAATTCAGTATGTTCTTCACCTATTCTTATTTGAATTTCTTCTGAAAACAGAGAGCGCACAGTTGCTTCGCTAATCTCTCTCAGTGCAGCTCCTGGAGCACTGTCTGATCCGACTCCCAAATATCCTTCGGGGAGAACACCTGCCGACCTAGCTTCTTCCATTGGACACAAAGGAATTGCTGGTTATCTTGCAGAATCTGATTTGAGTTCCCACCTTTCAGCTATTAATTTAAATAAACAGGATAGTGATGCCGCAGAAATTCATGGAGCAGAGGTGGTTCAAACAGTTTCTCAACGATCTCCGACTCCTGTTAGTGACGGGGATCTACAATATGGACTGTCACTGAAGGACTCATTAGCTGCTGTATGTAACGCTACACAAGCAGCTGCTCGTATTCATCAAGTGTTCCGGGTGCAGTCCTTCCAGAAAAAGCAGTTAAAAGAGTATGGTGATGATACATTCGGGATTTCAGATGAGCATGCTCTTTCACTTGTTGCAATTAAGTCCCACAAGCCAGGACATCATGATGAGCCTGTGCATGCTGCTGCAATACGAATACAAAATAAGTTCCGTTGTTGGAAGGGTAGGAAAGATTTCTTGATAATTCGGCAGCAAATCGTCAAAATTCAGGTTCATTTTAATTGTTCTTGTTATAATCTCTTCTCCTTGATGAAATGAACTTCTTGAGTTCTAACTTAAATGCTTATTTTCTGAACGGAAGGCACATGTAAGAGGTCACCAAGTCAGGAAAAACTATAAAAATATAGTATGGTCTGTAGGAATCTTGGAGAAAGTTATCTTGCGTTGGAGACGAAAAGGAAGTGGTTTGCGTGGATTTAAATCGGAAGCACTCACCGAGGGTGGTTCGAACATGGTAGATACATCCTCGAAGGTGGATGACTTTGACTTCCTCAAAGAAGGCAGAAAGCAGAAAGAAGAAAGGTTGCAAAAGGCCCTTGCCCGAGTAAAGTCCATGGTTCAGTATCCCGAGGCAAGAGATCAATACCGTAGGCTGCTGAATGTTGTCAATGATATTCAAGAAACAAAGGTAAATTAATTCTCTTTATTCCTCCCTGTATAAATGCCTGCGCACAGATTCTGCATGAATTCAATTAGTAATTACAAGCCTTATCTTAAAAGCTAGAACCTAGGAACTACTTTACTTTTGTGCAATCATTCAATAAGCAACAAGATACAACTGATTTTGCAGGCCCTGGCGGTGAACAATTCAGAAGAAACTGCTGATTTTGATGACCTGATAGATATTGAAGCACTACTTGATGACGATACTTTCATGCCGTCCGCGACTTAAGCGAATCTTTTGGTTCATCAGTAAATGTTGTTGTAACTTGCCAATTTCATGTGTTGATTTATTTACACCTCTGATTATTTATCAAATATCTGCTGTCTATATAGACATTGTGGGATATGTGTATACCATGTGACCTTCATTGAAATTGCATACAAGAGTTTGTTAATTTGGCCTTTTTGCTTTTGAGACTTGCTTTTAGGCCATCATAAGTCTCTCATTGCTGCCATACAAATTTTCGGCTTTTCTGTAACAATTCTCAAATTTTTATATTAAATCTAAAACCTGAAAATTGCAATGAACACCAAAATTCCAGGAACATAAAAGAGCATCACTTGCAATCATTTAAGAATAGTTGTGAGCAATTCCAATTGAATTTGGTTTGCATTTCTAGTGTCAATTGAAAATTGTCAAACCATAATAGAAGAAAGTACAAACTTGTCTCTGCGGAAATCTCCCACAAAACCATGTACAAACTGCTGCTGCTGCAACGGCTGCTGCTCTTTTCTCATCTTATTTGTGAACCCCCCCCAAAAAAAAAGATGGTGTGATTCCACCATCCACTGTACATGGAAAAACCACCTAAGTATACATTGTTTTTCTTTTTCTTTTTTTTCACAACCCATTTCATATCTCTTTGATTGCTCTCTCCACAGGCTGAAAAATGCGAAAAAAAATTAAAATAATAAGCAAAAAAACAACCAAAGAGAAAAAAATTAGTCCAAAAAGAAATACCTAAATCATTGTAAAAACCAAAGCTTCCTTTTTCTCTCTAATTCAGTTCTTGTTACTAGCACCAATGCTTTCGTAGAACAAGATATACCCGTGATCTGTATTACTTGAATATTCCTGTGCCGATCCGAAAAATGTCTGGACAGCAGACTCATCGATCATCTCCACGTTTTCGTCGTCAAAAAATAACCAGTGGTTATGGCTTTTCACAAGACTGACATAGTGCCCGTGATTTGGGCCACTGCCAACATGGACAACAACAGCGAACAGAGAGTACTCAATATCTGCATCTTCCACTGTGTTGCTAAGCTTCAGCTCAAGCGGAAAGACAACCCGGTAAGATAGCTTCTTGTATCGTCCCAGCTGCTCAATATATTTAAACCGCTTCAGATGGATGACCAGGATGTGAGGAGGTTTCTTTATCTTCATCCTTTTCTGCGCTTCTTGCAAACTGCGACGTGGTGAAAAAAACAATCAAGGATTTGTTACTATGGTGGAAAAATTTAATCCCAATCAGGAATCAAAGATCTCAATCTCCAATAGTAAAGAATTCTAAGTAACTTCACACAGCCTTTATTTGTAATTGATGGAGCTAAATTTCTAGGATCATCAATAGTTAGACCGAAGCAAGTTTGCGTTTAAAAGCACAGAACTCAGCAAATGAACTTTAATAGACAACTGCACGATGACTACACTCAAATAGTCAAAGGAGTAAATTGATCATGCAACTAACCAAGAATCCTATAATGATTCTTTATATCCAATTGCTGCCAAATTGTACAAACATTCACATCAATCAGTTCATAAAATATAAGATTGTTAAATTTCTAAAAATACGTCAGCCATTTGCACAGCATACTTGTGAAACTTTCCACATACAAAGATTAACTCAGCAGCACTAGGGCAAATCACAAAGATTGTGTCCTCTTTTTTGTTCAGATCACAAAGATTATGCTATTCTAATAGATGGAAAGTTTTGCAATGTTGAATAACTGAAGGGACAGCGACATAGGCCACTCTTTTAGAGCTTTTTTACAGGAAAAACATATAAGAACTTAGCTTTCGGAACCTACACTGTTCTAGAGCAAGCAAGAGTTGTGATTGTACATATAGAATAATTTGACTGCACTGCCTAACCCAAATCAGTAGGAAATAAGTAGTCAACAGTAATATCAATAATTGAGGAATTGCAAATTAAGAAAATGTATATAGCACAAACCTGCAGCATTTATCACAAAAAAATTTGTCCTCAGCATTCAAAGTCTCTGTGGAACTAAAATTTTTCAAGCAGCTTGTTATTGAACTATTTTGTTCAATATCAAGACTCAAGTCAAAAAAAGTTTCATCCCGAGCTGTAACTGTCTCGCATCGCAAGCACTTTGTCTCATTGGTAAGAATTCCCTGATAAAAAGAGTAATAAAAAGATTAACAACCATTATGCTACTAATCGGTAGAGCACAAACATCAGCAGATATACAACCACATACATAAGAAGAAAAAAATGCTAGATGATAATTATTATGTTCAGCATTCAGCTATCCTACAATATGAAGTAGCACCTGAAAATTTTTGTGCACCCATGTAACCAGTGGCTCTTTCCGAACACCATTTGCTTGACCATTTGCTGGGCCATTTGCAGTCTTTTCAGTTGGAGATGAACTTTCTGGATCACTTTTTGCAGCTTCAGACTCTTTCTCCAGTATGTCAACAAGTTCATTTAACAAGAAATTCAAGAATTCATGAGCATCCTACACGTAGGAGGAGGAAACAAGAAGATAAATATCTATTTCCTTCTACATCTTCTTGAAATAAGGAAAAAAGCAAATCCAAGAATTTTGACCATTACATCTGTCCAAAAATAACCGACAATAAGACAAATCATTACACAAGACTTGGCAAAAAGTCCACACTAGATTTACAAGTTACCTGGAAAAAGTAAATATATACATATCTAGCGAAAGTGGAAGCTTGCATCTGAATAATATAGCGTACTATCAGTTGTTACTAAAGCCACTTGCAAAGGTGATATTTATCTCCAAAGGCTATTCAAATTTTAAATGGATGACGACAGGTTATTATCATTATTTCCTAATTATATCTTCATTCGTTAGCTTTGGATGTACTATTTCCAGCATCTTTGGCCTTTTGACATAAATGCAACTGCTCCCAAAAAAGCTCATTTTCAGTTATGGACAAACATACCTGGTGCATATAGCTGCGAAAAAGCTCATTTTGTTTCTTCAACCTTTGTACAAAGCGCTTTGGAGCAATGACACCCGTTTTCTTCTTCTGAGCACTTATCTACACACAACAAAAAAGGGAGGCAAAAAATACAACTGTTGGCCTCAGCACCAAGGCTGAAATAGTTAAGAAGTAACAGCCACCATGATATAGGTTACAATTTCAAAAAAGTTAAAAAATAGAAGGAAAAAAAAGAAGCAAAAGGTAAATTAATAAACCCAAATAAATTAATTATGCAAAAGACAGAAATTATGAATTGTTTAACTTAGTTGAGATTTATATACAAGGAAAAAAATTTCCCAAATGCAGCACTTCGCAGGCAGAGTAATGTCTCTTCAAATTATAGACAAAGATTTTCAAAACAAGTAAACCGATATATAAAAAAAATCCAATTGATTTTTTTTTCCAATAAAAATATGAAAAGAAGCCTGTGTAATCGCAAGACAGGAAGGCAGATTCATCAAGAGAGGATCATGGGTAAGCAATAGTGTAAGACCTTCCATTCAAGTCATATATAAATGATCACAAATGTGTAATGTAGCAAACTAAACCCTATGAAAGCTGCTCTCAACAATGCAATAAAAGTAAGAAATGGAACTTTCTTTTTCAATTATGGAAAGCTGGAGGCCATCGTTAGATGATTTTTGCTTCAGTCTTTCTTTTTCCAGCTGTTTTGAATTTATTTCTAGAGACATATGGTCCACTTTCTTGTATTCCTTCTCATAAATAACTCCCTTGTTTCTTATCTCATTTTTTTTTGAAAAAATAGAAATGCATCCTAAAGAAGCACAACGTAGAAGAATTTATTGTGTCCAACTGTATAATTTGTAGTCCGAAGAGCGCTCTACAAAAGGAAACCAGCAAGTCATCAATCATTTAATGGCTGGACAAGACAACCTTCACTAGTTAAACTGACATGTCCTTACATGACTTTGATCACGTCATATATTATAAGTAGTCAGCATGAATAATAATACTCTTCGTGTGCTTACCACCTAAATGGAAACCTTGATTAGTTACCCACCAAATCATAAACATCATGCCGAGATGACAATCAATAGGCAGACAAGCACTATCAATTTCTTATCTCTTGAAAAACAACGGTTTCACAAAAACTATTAAGGTTATGCCATCCATATGTTAAGGTGAACATTGAACAGAAGAATAGTTTTAAGCAATCAAAATATGAGAAAAAGTGTGGTTTGTCTAAAATACACTGCAGCAACATTGTCAAGCATAAATAACCTATTCTACAATGTCACACAAAATTTTACATTTTTGAGAGGCAAGATTTGCATGCTTAAAAAAGATGGCATACATTGTAAGATAATAAGTAGAATTTTTTAAGATACTGCTAATTAATGGATGAGACGGCACTATTAGTAGTAGCATTACCTGTGTAAATAAGTCTGCCAAGCAAGTCAAGAGATTCTCTTCAGCATCCCCAATGTTCTTATTATTTGAGTAGTATTCCAGCAATTGTTCTCGAAATGGGACACAAAAATAAAGTGCCTGCATAGAAATCAGAAATGTACAATGAGAAATAAAAAATATAAACCACCAATATCTGCAAGAAGTCACAAATTCATACCAAGGGATAGACAAACAAAGATATATGTATGTGGCTGTTGCTTCAGATAAAGAAAATGTCAATTAGTCACAAACATTAAAATTCTCAGCATAGCTCTTAAGTCAAGTAGAGACAATAAGAGATGATTCAAATGGAAACTGTAACATAAACACAAAAAATGGCAGGTACTTAATATGCATGCAGAAATTTGTATTCAAACGGAGTACATTGAGCACAACAGATACAGTACAGTTTAGAGGGAAAAAATACCAAAATAAGATTGCTAATTTGACTCACTGACCAGTCAAAGCTATCAAACATAAAACTAACTGAACTAGAAAGATAACCTAGGTTGTTTAAAACCTTAACTTCAAAACAATAGATAATTTCCTATTTCAAACATGAAACACACCCATTTTATACAAAGTCAATCACAAATTACACTTACAATCATATGCACAAAAAGAGATAATTTATCTCACCCATGTCATAAACCCTAATTAAGATGTTCTTAAACACTTTTTGTATGTGTGCCATTATTTCAAAAATAAGAAGAAAAAACATATTATACACAAAATCAGTAACTAATTACACTTACAATCACACATAAAAAGAGAGAATTCTCACTCATCTCGTGAACCATAATTAAAATATTCTTAAAACTTCTTTTATGTCTGCCACAATTAATTTTTTTAAAATACTTCTTTCATTTTCTTGTTCCTTTATTATTTTCATTTCTCGCTCAGCGAAGTACACTAAAACAACCCTAATTGAAGATTGATGCACTGCGGTTTTAAAACAAGAAAAACAATCACTTAAATCTAAACTGATTAGTAAACAACAGTGTCTCGGTCAAAACAAAAATTAAAGTCAAATTTCAAGCGAAAATTCTAATTTCTAAACAAATCAAAATAAGTATCAAACTCCGAAATCGAGATAATTCATCGAAACAAGAAAAGTCAAAAAACGACGACGGAACCTGCAAAACGCTGTTACAATAGCAAGTGTTGCCGAAATTCTCCAAGCCGAAATATCGCTCGCCTTCGGGAAACTGGTCGCCGAGAGCTTTCTCGAGTTTGGAGCCCGCAGCACCCATCAGAAAAGACGTCAAAACAGAGTTCAGATCTTCTCCCTCGCTCGGTCCGATTAAACTCAGTGCGATTCGATCTCCATGAAAAAAAATAAACTTTTGTCTGTCGTTTTAATTGAATTGAACGAAGAATTTGTTAGGGTTTGTTTGGGGGAAACAGATTCAACCAATTTTCTTTTTTGGTTTTCTTTGTTTTTGGGTAGTGCAGAAACAGAAAGGAAAGAGAAAGAAATGAAATAATCGGAGGGGTGGAAGAAAATAAAATAAAATAGAACAAAAGAAAGATTGAAAATGAGAGCTTTTTTTTTCAATTAATTATTTTGCCACTCCCGACTATTTTCTGTTGCCACTCCACATCACGTGCTGCCAAGCTGTAAATTGGGTAATTTAGAAAATAGAAGGATAATAAAAATTAATTTTTAATTTTCAAATTTATTGTAAAAATAATAAAACAAAGAAGAAAAGATGAAGGAAAAATGAGTTGAAAAAAAAATTTTAACCAGCCAGCAGCCTTATCTTTACTTGGGTAATGTTTATGCTCCAACGCAGCAACCATTGGCACAAACTCCAATGAAAGAAGCGGAAATCTTTCCATTGCTTCACCAACAACAATCACTTTTGCCACCAAACCTATTTACCAATTTCCCAAATCCTTCTTCAATGGCATTCAAATTCGTCATTCGTGGCCCATTCGTCCGCGAGCCGACCTTCTTCGTCCCTGGTCATGATGGCAAAGAGAGAAGAAGAAATGAAGGAAATCCGGGCCAAAACGACAGAGGAAATCAACGAAGAGGTGGTTGATTCGAAAGGTGAGCTCTTCATGCTCCGGCGGCAGAAATCAGTCCCAAATGAGTTCAAGTCGAGTGAGTTTCGTCGTATGCGTAAAAGGGTATTATCTTTTTCTCAGTTTCTTGCTTTACTTTGCATTAGTTGGAATTTTAACTGAATTTTCATTTCTGGATTTATTCTGAATTGTATGGAGTTTGCATCTTTCTACTGTTTTCTTGCTTGTGTATGAGAGTGATACGATACACAAAATCTATCTTATTTTTACTTTTAAAAGTACAAGATAAAACTTGTTGAAGCCGGATATTCAATAAAGGAATCTTTGTGCATATTGGATTGTATGAACTTAGTGGGTGAAGAAGTAGTTTGTTGCGTGTTAATGAAATATTACTAGACAATTTGCAGTCCAAAATGCAAATCTCCATGGCCACCAAATGCTATTTATAAGACTGTTTTGGTTCTGGTGAATGTAGTTCGAACTACAGGGAAAGGCTGAATAATAATGTCGCTTGACGATGGCTAGAAATTACTCGACAGCCGATGGTCAACTGGTAGGTATTTCCCTGTTTAAATGCTGAATGAAGCTTTTGCTTACTGATTCCGAATGGTGAGATGAAATTGTGATAACTTTGAATGTGTCTTTCACCACTTTCATTTGGTAGTATGTATGGTTTTGGCTTGGAGAGAGTGGGAAAAAAGGCTAGGGGTGTTGTGAAAAGGATGGTTGCAAATTTGGATCATGCCCATTATTCTCTGAATATGTTTATGCATGCAAGCTAAAGCCTGAAGCTTGAGCCGCACCTGATTGTAGTACTATATTTTGCGTCAACTGAATAGAAAAGAATTACCTCAAGAATATTCATGTGGCACCATAACGGGTACTTAAAAAGTGAGTTTCATGCTGCCATACCTTGCCAACTAGTTAGGAGCAGTATAGTTAAGTTAGCAGCCTAACATGTGCAGGTCGTATCTTTCATTCAGTATTGAATATCTCCTTCCATCTCTCATGTTCTTCACTTACGTAATTCTTTAATCTTTTGCACCAATTTGACTTATGCATTTTACTTTTCAATTTTCATGCTTGCATCTTTATTGGCTAGTTCTTCACTTATGTTCTGTGTGCCTTTTGTGGAATTCTACATGATGTTTGAGACTATGCTCTTTATATCTTACAAACCTTGGAATTTAGTATTCTACTATCATACTAATTAGAGTGTTTGTCCTCAATCGAAAGATCGCTCGCATGCTTACTGTTATACGGGAAAGAGAGCTTGAGGAGGGAATTAGCAAGAGATTGTCAAGAAAGCTCAATTGACAATGGAAGAAGAGCATTGTGGTTAGACCACCTCCATCATTGAAGAAGTTGCAAAGGGAAGAGGCGGCAGCAGAAGCTGAGAAATCTGCACGAGCCATCTAATTACACACTGCAGATAATGTACTTTCGTTAGTGAAAGCTCTTCAAATCATTGCAGGTTTCCTGATGCAGACAATTTTTTTGTGTATAATGATCTGTTGTAGGTTTGTTTCTATTTTGCTGTGGTATATTTCATTTCTCCTACTATGAAACAAGGTTGAGGAAGTGACAGTTCTATTCAAATTAAATTCATGTCTATTACGTCTTCTGATTTTAATGACAAGTTCTCTCACATAGTGAGCTCTGTTGGTACCCGATATTCATTGGATGTTATTGAACTCACTATTGCTGAAGATTAAAAGAAGAAGAAGAAGAACCAAGAACCCAATGTTGCTTCACATTTAGTTGTCTGGGAAAGAGTTCGGTATGCTGCTTGAATCTGTAGCTATTTGATTTGCCTCCTGTTAGGACAAGACAATGACCCCATTTACAATATTTAAAATACACGATTACTTGGCCTTTCAGTGTAGATTGGTAAGTGCTATATCAGTGACCATGTCATATATTTAATCATATCTTACCATTACTTATTACTTTTGAAGCTCTTATTTGAGGTTGATTGAGGTATCAATGTGCCAGGAGTTCTGTTTTTGATCTTTCTTACATGAAACATGCTCCCTCGTCCAAATTCTTTCTAACTGCAAGTTTTCGCTTAAATGTTTGGGCGCGAGGTTGGATTTTGAATTGATAAAGCCATAAACACCTGCGGTTGGTGTCACCTTCCTCTGCTCGGTTGCATGATTCATCTGCTGCTATTACAGTTCTTTCGAATTGACTTGGCTGAAAGACACTAGGCAATATAAGGAAAAGGTATGCCTAACTTTAAGTTGCAGTAAATTTGAGTGAAAATATCCTCAAATAAAGAACTTGGACTAGTGATTGGCTATTGAAGTCGAGGGTTCGTGTCCCCGTTTAGTGAGGGACAGACCTTCCAAAGCAGAGATTCGGGCTGCACTGATCCCATCAAGGCCTGTCCTGGTAGATATCTAATTGAATAAGTAAGTCTGAAAAGATGTGGCCTAGGCCTTACTTTCCCATGGAAGCTATTTGAGCTGTTATTTGATATAGACGTGTTGATGAAACTTTGACTTTTAATATCAGCCTTTGACAGTATAAATGGGAACCTTACCTGTTGTGGTACAACTGTTCCATTTTTTTTAAAAAAAAAGCGTGAATGTTTGAAAACAAAAGGTTTGTTTCCTTGGTTCACGGCATAATTTGGATCTGTGAAATGTCAGAAAAATCGAAGATTCTTTCCAATGCTTTGATCTGGTCTCCCAACTTGGTCAAATTTTTAGTTGGCAGGATGCAGCTTCTTTTTAGTATTACGTATGAAAACTTGTTCTGTTGAAATGTTGCCCAACTTATGGTCCAATTATGCATAGTTTATTGACATCAATTTTCTCAAAATAATATCTTCATCAGTTATTACCATCTCCCACCACGCGAAATCTTCATCTCTTCACATACAGGTAACTAGTTAGCTTTGACTTTGACTAGATTCTTATTCTTTTATTAGCTTACATGCAATCGTCTTAACTAAAATTCCTGCAACAGATCTTTCATCTTTCGCTGTGACTTGTTCTTCATCTCCAGCTCCAAATCTGCAAGCCCTACGGCGGCAGCTTCTGCAACTTATGACGCTTTTGGTTTGTACTTGCCGCTCTTCCTACAAAACTGGTGTAATATAAGGTATGGGCTTCCCTTCTTCTCTCTACTGCTACTGCCTCTGTTTGTGTATGCAAGTTTTTGACAGAGCCGCCGCTCCTGTTGGAAACATGTTTTCAAATTGTTGTCCTTGTCTGGTATAAACATTTTGGAGATAGATGTTGACACTATTTTTTTATATTGTTTATATATTATTGAATTAATTTTAATTAAATAATTAAATTATATTTTATGTATATATTAATTATGATGGATTATATTAATTTAATAATTAAAAAATTATATAAAGTTGTAATTATTTTTTTAAAAAAAAATAATATTTATTAAGTATAAATAAGTGGGAGTGATAAATATTGTGCAACAAGTGAGGGTAGAGATTGGGCCTTGAAATTGTGTTGTCTCATTCAGAATCTAATTTGGCCCATGATTGTAGCTTTCATTGGAGTGAGGCTCAATGGATTACGTTCTCATTGGGGGTTATCGTTTGCTTATAGAGACTGGGTTGAAATGAGTGGCTCAAGTATAAATGCCTAATCCATGTTGGTGTCTAAATACGTATTTGTGTGTATAATATTAGCATACTTACGAGATTTAACATTTGCTCATATTAGTTTTAAAATCGGACGAAATTGTAATTAAAGTTCATTTAATTTTTGGAAAATATATATATATTTTTTAAAAATAACTAAGTATTTCACGTGTCGGGCAATGCTATAAGTACTTCTGTCTAGCCCCTACACAAAATGTGTATCGAACTTTAATATTTAATAATTTATAATTATTTATTTAATATCAACCAAGCTCTTGGTCCGTGGAGCCCAAGTCTGTGGTGAGCTCTAATCTTCCGACCCATCTTAACCTCTGAGTAGACCAAACTTTTTTAACAACAATATCAAATTGGCTGATGATCTTTGTTGATGTTATGCTCTATAATTTTTCTAAATAATATCAATTATTAATACTCATTTTAGTTTAGTAATTGACAGTACTAATTATAGACATTTTGGAATTTTTTTTTAATTTTTACAAAATGCTTCTTGTTCATAGACCATACTAGCAAGTGATTAAAATAATATAAATTATATGTTAAAATTATTTATGTATAATAATTAATAGGACAATTGCAGGGGTAATACACAAAAATTAATATATTTTGGTGACATTTCTTAGTAGTTATTATAACTTGCACAAGTAGAGAATACGAAATTGTGTCATTAATGTATAAGTCCCTATATAATTATATTTTTAAGAATAAAGATATAATTTATTTATTTATTTATATAATCAGGACTACAGTATATTTATTGACTTTTGACACTGTAATATGATATATATATATATATATATATATATATATATATCATATATATATATGATTAAGATTGAAGGATATTTCAATTATTTTAATAAGGTTAAAGATCCATTCAATATACATAGAAAAAACTATTATCTTTATGTGTTAAAACATAAAATTATAGGAACTTAGATGTTATTATCCCTTAAGCTGGACATGGAAGAGGTTGATGATGATCAAAAGTTAACTACGAAATTGATGAGACTGGTTACGTAATTATTAAGTAGATAATATTATTGGGTTTGTGCTATTAATTTTAAATAGTAAATTGACTCTCCCTCCTTATGTGTTTGTGTGTCGAATATGGTAATTAATTAATTGATTGATTAATTAATAGAGCATTGATTAGCACAAAACCATTGCGAGCATTAATTAGTTTAATTAAGTTGTGATTAAAATATATATTGAACTGTCAACCTCACCATCTTTCACTGTCCGTAGCTGTTGAATAAATGACGTCATTGCGGATGGAAGTTAAGCCAACTAATAATTAAGACTTATATGTAGTAGTTGGTAAAATTATAATTAATTAACCATCAGTGATTTTAAACAAACCTATTTTAATGTAATTGTATAATATTTTATCAAAAATCCATAATGTTGGGCGTAACAGTTGAGAAAATTGTGGCTAGCTCTCTACAATATCTACATTCTATGAAGAGTGACATAGACGATATCAACAACATTGGTTGATGCTCAAAATTTTAATAAGAAGTCACTGCTTAATTAATTTTAATTTTAATTAATACAAAGAAACCCTAAAATTAAAACCAATAGGGTTTCAAAACCCTAGAATTCATAAAAGCAAGTGAACCTTTCCACAAGTAAGTATCATTGAAATGGTAAAGATATGATGAAAGCAGCATAGATTTTTGAGATCCCACTTTTGAATTTTATTTAATTTTGTGCTTAAATATTAATTTGAAATTAAATAATTCAGGGTTTGTTGGGTTTATGAATAGTTTGACCGGGAGAAAGTTGGTGTAGTTTGATCGATGCATGCTCTCAGAACTAATACTATTCACGTGTAGCAGACGTAAAATGATTGATCAGTGTTAATTAATTTCTTAATTATTAATTAACGGTTTAATTTAATTTAATTTAATTGTTGTTTTAGATAGCCAATCTGTTGATGTTTGTATTTGTTTAATGAACAACACTTACGATGCTGAGATCGACTGTCATTTTCATTAATCAGAAAGAAAGAATATTCTAGTTGATTAAGCCATTTCAACACAAATATTAGACAAGACCAGACTTAAAATTCATACAAAAAAAGATTATCTCTTAACATGAAACCGCATGTTAACTAGATACTAGCATCTTTGTTAAATTATAACGATGATCATACTTAAACTCAATCATATTTGCTTTTTTTTCCAATTATAAGAAATTCATTTGCAAGAAGATTGATTTTGTTCATGATCTCGATCATTTCAAGAAACTAATTCATTAACTACTATGAATATTAATCTTGTAATTATATATAAATAAAGAAAATAGGTAATAAAAAATTGGGATTGCTTAATTAATTAATTTTTTTTTATTGCATTTGCATGGAAAGGGAAAGACATATAGAGAATCAAATACGTGGCATGAATAAGAATAGAAAGTCTGAGTTTAGATGTATTGGGTAGAAACTTAACAGAGCAAGCAAATCAGTTGTTTAGCTGACACTACAACTATACATGTTGTTAATTAATTATAATTAATCTACTATTTAATGTGACTTCACTTCCCTCTAATTAAACCTGCTCTACTCTTCTTGTTGATAGAAAGAACAACAAGGCAGTCCACCCGACAAGGAGCCTTAATTCAAGAAGCAATCTTAATTTCTGTTCTGTGAAAAATCTAATTGTCTTTTACTTGCTTTCATGAATATTTAGTGTTTCTTTGACAAGTAGAACATGTTGCCGACAGGTGAAAAAAGGGAAATTAGAAAGAAAATATATAAATTAGTGTTTGATCATTCATTAATTCTCGTTACTTTGACTATGTGTGGAGTGTGGCAATTCATTGATGATGTTGTTGTTCATCTTTTTAATACGAGTTTAGGTTTGAAATTGTTTGCTTGTGATGTAAGAATTTTATGGCATTTTCTTTGGACAAATTGCACCCCCGATCTTGCTTCTGTATATCAAAATGGCCATCCCAAAAACTATATGTTTGCAAAAATATACATGATTCATGTACGATACAATGTTACACATGTACAAATGAATTCATATTATTCTTTTTTATTTCTCGTCTAAAAAGTTTAGAATACATCAAGAATAGAACACTTATTTAATGATATTATATCATTTTTTCTGATATTTATTCTAAATTATTATTCGAATAACGTTGTGTGGTATTATTATTATTTTAGTCATGTATTTAGAGCTTTTTTATACTGGTAGATATTCTTTCATAACCAACAACAATTGTTGGCATTGATGGTAACTATGAAGTAACTCATTGAACCTAGGAATGAAGCTCAATGACGAAAAATCTAAGAATTATTTTCTCTTGTATCTCCGTTTAACAAATATCCGTAGTCATTAACAGTGAAATGTGCATTAATTTGGTGACGAAGAACTGCTGCATGTTTCCGATAATTATTGATTGACAACAAATGATTATTTCTCTCTTTCAAAGCTCTGCTTGTATACGTGTGTGTATAGCATATACACATGCATGCAGGACAAGGAAGAAAAAGACGAAGGAATCATCAACCAATGCCATTGACGGATTCTCAAGGAGTAAATTAAATTACAAGAAGAATTTAATTGTTGTGCATTTCAAAATATGGTAGAAATATTAGAGCATTTGCTGCACCAACTTCTCCTCTAACCATCTCACCAGCCTCTTTGGTCAAACCACTCGTATCTATCTATGTCGGCATCTCTCTGTCAGTTTTTCACTTTTTATGGACAACCGTGAACGTGGCTTTTTCTGGCAAAAGCACTTTTTTTCAAAGGAGTTTGGAGATAATATAAATTTTGGTATGTGTAGATATTTTTGCAGCAGCACTTTTTTTCCGAACGTTGCACGCAGGTGCATATGCATTGAAGCATACCAATGTGTTAAAGCCATATATAAATAAGAGAGAGAGGTTGGCCTATGAGAGACGAGTTTGGTCTAAATGCAAAATCATCAAGCAAACGTGGAAAGAGACCACACTTTTAAACTATGTTTTGCATACATAACAAGAGCAGACGGCAGACGTTAAAACTCAACATGTCACGCAATGGAAACAGAGCAGACGACGACAACAACCACAATGATCACAAATTACCTGTAATTAATAATACATCACGCAATGGAGGCAGGCCCCGATTCCTACCACCTTTTTCTAGTTTGAAAAAAATATATTCATGTTTCCAAAAATTATTCCCTGCTTTGAACTTGCACAACATCATCGATATGCTAGAATTAACATACAATATTCGAATTATCAGTGTAGAAGTTACACAGAAAGATTACTACGAGTGTGTATACGTGTCTCTACCCGAATTAGCCTGCACGAAAATGGAGATAGCAAAAATGATACTTGAACAAAGGAATCCCTGTCAGTTTGTTTGTTTTTACATCGACTGGTAGAGGACGAGGGCTCCGGAGGAGCAAGCTGCCGGAAAGGAGCAATTGTAAGTGGGGTACCAAGCAGGGTGCTACTGCGTAAGCTGGGGAAGGGGAAATTAAATTATAGAATTAAAATTTGAGGACCCACGTGTGTTTTGTATATTATATGGATGTTTTAATTAATGATAGGTGAAGTAATCCAGTATTAGTAAGAGATCCATCCATGCAATTAGTGACGATACATATTGCGTGCATGGAATGAGTTCTTCTGACCATTGACAGCGCGACATCTGTTCAATCTTGATTCGCTTCTGACGATGATTATTTATCTTAATCACATCATAATCAAAATATGGCATGTGATGTATGATCAGTTCTTCATGAAAACCCCATATGGCTTCTCGCTTCTCTACATAATTACCATTCTTGCCCCTCTTCAATCTCCTTGCTTTGAGTTAACAACATTTGTTAATTAATCTTTAATGTTCATTTAAGTATGCTTAAACAAAGCATGCATATTTCACTGGATCATTGCCACATTTAGAGAAGAATCTTCTTCTAATTTGAACTTCTCCTTGTCAAATACAAGTGTAATTAGTGATTGCTGTTAAGATAATAAGAACATTAACGTAATTAATTAAATTAGAATCAGACGCTATAATTATTCATAAACATATTGCATAGTATTTGAACACCTGTTACCTGCATAATTATAAACCCTAATAACTCAATAAAATATGTTGTACTACTCAAGATTATTAAATTATTGCATGACATTTTGCAGCTTGACTTGACTTATTTCATGCCATTATCTTCGTGTTTTCGATATATATTATAAAACATGCATGATAGATGAGGGACCATGATTACATAATTAATTTATAATTAGTGAAAAGCTGGCAAGTGATCCATCACAGACAGTTTGGCTTCAACGTGTCTATCAACCAGCCAGCACAAAATTGGGGTCGGCTTTCTCATACGATTATTCAAAGAAGTACGTAGAAATATTTGCAAAATAACAAACATTGTCATAGAATAGTGTTCAATTAAAGTGTGCACTCAATTCAAGGGCAGAAAAGAGAGAAGGAAAATGGTTTAGTTGTTTTCGTACAGCGAATCAGAAGATAGCACGTACGTCACACTTGTTTTACTTACTTGGGGGTTTAATTGAACAAGAGACATGTGCCAGTTGCCCGACCAAATCTGTGTTTATAAATAGAAAGCTACATTTAATGGTTGGATTTGAGGGAGGCGGCAGAAAATAACCAGATTCGAACAAAAAAGAGGTGGAAAAATGGGACGATCTCCCTGTTGTGATGAAACTGGCCTAAAAAAAGGTCCTTGGACTCCTGAAGAAGATCAAAAACTTGTCAAATATATTACAAAACATGGCCATGGAAGCTGGCGAGCTCTCCCAAAACTTGCAGGTTACTTCCCTCTCTGTCTGATATGTTTCTTAGTAGTTTCAATTTTGCGTTTGTTATTAATTTGTTTTCATACTGCAGGTCTTAACAGATGTGGGAAGAGTTGTAGGTTGAGATGGACGAATTACTTGAGGCCTGATATCAAGAGAGGAAAATTCTCACAAGAAGAAGAACAAACAATTCTCAATCTCCATTCCATTCTTGGCAACAAGTAATTGATTGCATGCTTTCTGCAACAGTCATTTCTTTTCCGTAAATTTGCAGCTTGTATTCTGATTATTGTTTTTCGTTTTCTCAGATGGTCAGCAATTGCAGGCCACCTACCGGGAAGAACTGACAATGAAATCAAGAATTTCTGGAACACACACCTGAAGAAGAAGCTTATTCAGATGGGATTTGATCCGATGACTCACCGGCCGAGAACTGATATCTTTTCAAGCTTGCCGCATCTTATAGCTTTGGCTAACTTAAAAGAGATCATGGAAAATCATTCATGGGAAGAGCAAGCTGTGAGATTGCAAGCAGAAATGGCTAAACTTCAATATTTACAATATCTTCTTCAACCTTCAAACATAAATAACAGCAACACTTCTGCTCTCACTGATATTGAAACCATTAATCATTTGAACTCACTTTCGTTGTCATCGCTGCCGGGTGTGGGCGCCAGCGGAGGCGCTGACTCTCTTCTACATCTCAACAATCCATTAATATCTTTCTCTCATATGCCGGATTTACAAGTTCCTTACCAAACTCCAATGACCAACAAAGATAGTACTACTACTCCGGCGCCGGAGTTTCCGGTGTTGAGACAAGGAGAAAACTCGACCACTTCTCCATGGCAGCAGCTTGCAGTGGCAGCAGCTTCTTCTTCAACTCATTCTCCTCCTTCCTTGGTGGCTCCGCCGGTAACGGAGACGTCGTCAATCAACAATTTTGGAGATGCTTGTAGTACTTCTTCTAGCTATGGAGTAGCTGCTCCTTCAATTTGGCCTGAACTTCTCCTCGAGGACCCTTTGTTTCGTGAGATTGCATAGTTTTCTTTTTATGCGAGTTTGAGATATATTTCAGGTTTTGAATTGCACCACCACCTTTTAATTAATGTGAATTGATTAATCTCATATTGAATATATATGTACAATCCTTCCTACATATGCATATATATATATATATATGCACATATATCATCTTACTTTTCCTTGTCAATATAGACTATTTATTATTTCTCCTCAGAGAAATTTTCAGGTGGTGAGAGATGCCCATACCTCGCAACTTAGCTCACAGAGCAGCGTTGTTGGTATTTTCCTTGTGCAAAATGAGAGTGTTTTAATATTCATATGTATTTTAAAGGTGCAAATATTCTCAGAAAAGGAAAACTATTCTATCGACGTACAAATTATACGAAGCAAGGTTAGCATTCATATGCATCTTTTTACTTAATTATAACATATAATGTTACTGATCAATAGCTTTGATTCGTATCTTCTTCACTCAATTCCAAGGCAAATTGTTTCATGTGTTGGAATTGTCATTGAAGATTCATATCCACGCATGATATTCACCATTAAATTGCCAAGAAAAGGTGAGAAAATTTCTATTTATCAAGAAATAGTTAACTTGTTGACAATTGCTACGAGTCAGTCTTCCTTGAACAATAACATAATTGTTTGAGAAAGTTCTTGAAAGAAAGCTTGCAACATGTTTCAAAATCTTTCTCACCAAGTTTCGACCTTTCATAGCATGTGTTCTCACCTTAATTAAAGTTTCTCTGGAAACAAACAAAATTTACAGGCTATACTTTTTGAAAAGAGAGATAGCTAGGTCTTGCTGTTCACACATGAAATGTTGTGATATGCTTCTGTTGGTTTTCCTTGCTTTTTTAAAAATCAATATATATATATATATATATAGTACATTTATAAGAAATTATCAAATAAATTAATATATAATATGTGGGTAAGTTAAGAAGAAGCCATTGACCGGACCTTGGGATCCAACCACTCTAGAGGAAGTGGATAATAAAGCAATTAATAATAAATTAAAATTTTGGGTTTAATAAAATTACAAATTAATTAATTAATTGATTGATTGATTGATAATATTAGTGTATGGTCGACCAAAGCATTGTAAAAAAAGTGACGTAAAAGGATTCGCAATGATAGGGGGACCCGAGTAGTTAGGAATTAATTAATTTACCAGAGTTAATTCTCTAACCGGCAAGGATCGAAGATTCTCATTTTTCATTGTTTGAATTAATTTCCAATTAATAATTATAAGAGTGCACGTATGCTACATGCACCAAAGTTAATTTCATCAAACTGTGGTGTTACTAGACATAATATTGAGTTCAGACCATTATACTGAAATAAATAAAATTTGTGATTGATAGTTAAAAGAATATATCATGTTATTAATGTCTGATCAAAATTCAAAGTAATTCCTTCCTTCGCTCCATCTTTCACGCAGAATATACGAAATTTATTAATCATAAAACTATCTTTTTTGTCAATTTATATTATATTAATTCTATTTGGTGTTTTTTTAACATTAATTTCATTCTCATTTTTTCTAATCAGTTTTACAAAAATTTTAAAAAAATTATGACAATAATAATAGAGAAATCAAATCCTTTATACTTAAAGATCACAAACTTAATATATATCATAATAACAAAAAATAATATCAAAATAAAATTTTAACAAAAAAATTTAATATTTTTAAATATTTAAAATAAAAAAAATTAATATTTTTGAATATTCAAAAACTGCACATATACGCTCTCTTGAAAATTAATTTTGTATTAATTACATGTATTAATTTCTCACAATTACTAAAAAATTTATTGATTTATTGGTTAAAATATTGTGTAAGAATTTATGTATTGTGCCATAGATCTCACCGCTAGTTAAAGGTTTTGAGTTCCAATTTTCTCTCGGCAAGAAGTTAATGTGTGTGTTTATATATGGGTTAATGGATTATTTTTTAATATTTGTAATTCAAAAAAAATAAGTAAAATAAAATAACATTATTTTATTTAAATAATTTATAAAATAAAATTTATTTGTATTTCAAATTTTATATTTATCCTATTTAAATACAAATAATTATTTTTTGTTTAATTCTTACAGACAATCACTTCATAAATGTTTTTAAAATATTATAATTTTATACTATCAAATCATATTTTTCTTTCAAAAATAATATCGTATTATATATTATCATCATTTTATAAAGATAATATTTTTTTTCTTCTAAAATTAAATGTTTTAACTAAAGATACAGGACTAATAATCTTAAGGCACATTACATTACAGAGTAGTTAAGCATGATTAAACCTGAATAGAAAAAAAGATTATTGTGTCTCCTAAAATCAAGTGGCAGGTAGTGATGTGTTATGCTGGGATGGCAACTAATTAATTGGGATTATGTCCAACTTTGATTTGACGATCACTCCTTAATTCCATTGAAAGAGTTAGGTTTGTGACAGATTATAAATTTGACTCCATTTTCATTAATATATATATATATATATATATTTTTTAAAAAAGGCTTTTTAGGTAAAAATAAAATGCCCCATGGTAGAAGCTTTGGAAGTTTCTTCAAATGGAAAGAATCGCAAGGTTGGTTCCTGAAATTGAGAGTCAATAGATTTGGGGTGTTTGACCACATCCAACATAAGTTAAAATATTTATAACTGCTGTGAAATTTAAAAATGTGCAAATGGTAAAAAGTAAGCATGAAAACAATTATTATATGTTCAAAAGAATGAAGAAAAGAAAATTAAATTATGAGACTATATTTGTAATCTTATTTTCTTGGTGGGTAGTTTTAACTTTTTTGCTTCCGTTTTCCTGCAAGAAATTGACTGGGTAGGTAAACTTTTTTGCTTCCCTTTTCTTACAACAATTGACAATAAAAATTAATAATTAAATATCTTAAAATTAACTAACCCATTAATTAATAATTAACTTCACTAATTAATTTAACTTAATTACATGTCAAAGCATGAATAGAGTTTTATATGAAATGGTTTTATCACATTAATATAAATGATGTGGTAGATCATTAAAATAATAAAAAATAAAAATTTATTTATTAATAATAAATAAAAAAAATATAATAAATAAAAAAAATTTATAATTAATAAATAAAATTTTATTATTAATTAAATAATTTTATTATAGCACTCGTAGTACTAACACAATAAGTTCATCCCGTTTAAAGTTCTTTCCAAAGCATTTTATTTACAAGTATTGCATACCATATTGAGCATTAAGTCCTGTTGAGTAAACTACATTTGGAGCTAATTTTGAAAGAATACCAAGTATTGGGTATCAAAAAGTCAAAATGGTAACGGCTGCTTTGTCAAAGCAAGTAACATCAAATTATATACATTAGAATTTTTCAACACATGCCTAGATTTCATCTCTTTGTAAAGTCAAAATACTTTTTAAAAAAATTAAAACCAAAGTTTGCCTAATCCTATTGCCTTCATTAATTTGATTTTGACTAATATTTTTAGTACTTTATTATATAATTTTATTGATGTGTAATATAATTATTTTTGTTGAGTTATTATATTTTATTATAATGTAAATTTAATTTATTTAACTGAAAATATCATAGAGTAAGTTATTTTAAGACGTACCTTAACTTCACTAATGACATGAAATATGACAATTGAAGCCTTGAACTATAAGACATGGATTATTTTAATTGATAAATATACTAAATTAATGAAGACCAACGAAATTTGAGAAGGATTAGACTGAGTATCAAGAATTGTGTGGAGAGAGCTAAGCAATAGCTTTGCTTTCAAGAATTTGGTAACTCACGTGACATCATGATTCACAAAAGTTTCTCTGGCTCGTCTTTTTCAAATCTTTGTACTATAGACCTATTATATATATATATATATATATATATATATATATATATATATATATATATTATGGGTCAGGGTGGGGTTTGGTACATTAGTATTGATAATCTAATAAGGTCAATTATACATTTCCTTGTTATTGATTTCTGTTTATAAATTTAATGGTTCATACTGTAAATAATCTTCAGCATTTTCCTAAACATTAAGATTAGTGCTTGAGTGCACAATTTTGTCCAAGTGACTTTAAAATATTGCAAGGAGTTGGTAGCAAGGATGAATGATTGATGCTAGCTGGAATTAATTTACTAATTAAAAAGGGTATGTCCCAATTCAATTCATAATTGTACCATCAACAATTGTAGCAGTTTTAATTAATTTTCCCAGCAGCATGCATCAGACAATGCATTAACTAGCCATTATGTGATGGTCACCTACCAGCAGATGAGTTTTGTCATGTATAACATGTATGTGTGGGGGCTCGCAGGATTGTTTTCGATTATTTATTTACAAAATTTAAACCAAATTCAAGTATGATTAGATTGTGTGAGGGATGGAGAGAGAGTATATAAATGGTTGTAAAAAATTATATAATTATTATAATTTTTATTTTAATTTTATCTATATATATATACTCTACGTTTATATTTATTAACTAAAATAATTATCATATAAAAAAAATAAACTATTTGTAACACCCTAAAATTATGGTTAGTAATTTAAAATTTTTATAAAATAATATAATTAAAAATACATTAATTTTAGATATTTTTATATATTTAATACAAATTTTATTACATAAATATTAAATTCTTATAACACTCCTAATATCTTTTGAGCACACAACTCCAACCACAACAACGATCTCATCATTTTAAAATTTAGTAGTATATTCTAACTAAATATAAATAATATCTAATATAATTAACACATAATAAATATTTTAAAAAATATATATTTAGTTAGAGAATAAAATATCTTTTATATTCATCTAAATTCTATTTATGATCTAAAGAAAATTTAAAAATAAGTAGTAAATCAAAATTTAATAAATATTTAATATAAAATTAAAATATAAATTTTTTAAAAAAATTAATAATTACTATGCTTCCATTATCCTTCTCATCGAACAAGTATAAATCTAATTACAATAACAAAATAATAATATAATTTATTTATTATTATATTTAATGTATAATTTTATAATATTATTTTATTATTATATTGCTGCCTGTTCCCTTTGTAATATAAAATTCGATTAAGAATATCAAATTAAGAACCTCGATCACTTACCCTGCGACGACGATGCCGAACAACACCGCGGCTCCCACCATGATGTCAGATAACTCGTTGATCTGGTAAATTAATAATTATTTTCAGTGAAAGCAAGAAAGCCTGGTTGTAAGCAAGTAATGAAATTTAAGAGATACCACTCTGTTATCAGTGGCAACTCCACAAACGGTGAGCATTAGAATGAAAGAAAGCATGAATTCCCAAGCAAATGCTTCAGATTGAGTGGTCGGAGATTGGTGTTTTGTGACTGTTGATTTCATACTTTCTTGGTCATCATGGAAAATTAATAGAAGTGATAGGACTGCCAGTGTTGATCCTGATAGTTGCGATGCTACATATCCTGCTCCCTGCATATGCTAAAATAAACCAAGGTATCGTAACCCTAATCCTAACGAATTGGCCCAATTGTGAGTACCCGTCTCCATGGAAATTTATGACAAGCAAAAAAGGCAATGTTTACAGCAGGACTGAAATGGCTACCAGAAACATGGCCAAGTGAATAAATCGCCACCATCACAACGAAGCCCTATGCTATTGCTACACCCACTATGCCAAGCTTGTATTTCTCGTCGATAATCCAACATCCACAACCAATGAAAATAATTACGTCGGTTCCCACAGGCTCTGCAATTATCTAAAAATACAAACAAACAAACAATTTCTGTGAGATAAAAATACTAGTATTTAAGCATAATTAAAAACAAAACGTTACAAACCAATACTCAGGTGATGCAATTGTGGGAGAAGTGATTGACTTATGAGCATTTGTAGGGGAAATAGTAGGTGGATTTGGGATTGTTGAGGCTGGAGAAGGAGTGTTTTTGCCTTCTTCAAGGGTGGATACATCACTTGGTAAGTGGGGTTTTGAAGAGCATTAATTAAGAAATAATAAATATAAGCTTATTATACAAAATTTAAGGAGCCCCTCTCCTTTTAATTTATACACACTCTTGCTTCAGGAATAATATAAGTTTGTGAAGGTGAGAAGAAGATCATTGTTCATTCCAGCGAAATCTTCACAATTATTATTATTATTTTAATTTAATGCCTACCTGTAATTCCTATGCCCGCAAAATTTTCCATTCCTCCAGCTGTTAACATCGAGCAAATCAATTAATAGGCGTCTGCATATATATTTACTAGATACTAATTAATAATCAACACCTTAAATTACAGGATTCTGATGGAAACAAGAAGAGTGAACAATTAACAACTAGATATTGGTGAAAGGTTGAGAAAAGAGATTGCCGACTTGGTAAATTTGATGGGAATTTGCCAAGACTACTGGATATTATTATGAGTGATGCTGTTTAACCCTACTAAAATTGTTTAAAATCCCTCTTTCATATTTATAATTTTAACCTTAATAAAATTACATTGAAAGATTAAAAAAATATATATATATATATATTTAATTAAAGTGATCACAAAATTATTTAATTTTGTAAATACTATTTACACTCCATGAAATATATGTTTTACCCATTAGTTATAGTATTTGTTAACTTCTACTTATAACGAAAATAGATAAAATTATCACTTTTTTGTGGGACAAATTTTTTTAGAAAAATTTATTGGTTTTTAACTTCTATTTGTAATAAATTTTGTTTTTTTTAAATGTATCATTAAGTTTTATAAAATTTTTAATCTTTTAATTTTATTTTTTGTCATGTAATTTTGTTGAAAGATGCATATAAACTAAAAATGACTATCAAGTATTTGTTGAAAGTGAAAATTTAGAGAGAACAGTAAGCCAGTTGAAATGGACATTGAATTAATTAAGGAGTTTATGGATTTATGTGCAAGAAAGGCAAGTAAAAATTATTTTAGAATTATACATACATATATATATATATATTATTTAATTTTAATATATTTTTATAAGGTAAATAAAAAAAGTAGGATTTTTAAAAAGACTTTAGAGGGGATTCACCAGCATCACTCTATCATTAGTTGGCAGTTAATTAATATTTATACTTTTGATCATTAGACATTTATTTAATATTTAATAAATATAGTAGTAATGATAAGCTTACATACTTTGGATTGGAATTTTTGTGTCCCTTTAAGTTTTCATTTGAATTTATCATTTTTGATATGCGCACTAAATTTCATGTTATTTTATTTTTGATTAAAAAAATCATATCTTTAAATTATTTATTTATAAATAATATTATGGATAAAAACTTCTTGTACAAATAATTTTATACAAATTGATTTATAAAATTATATTATTATCACGATTTTCATATAATTTATTTATTTTATATAATTTTTTTTATTCTCTCAAAAATATAAACACATGTGACAATAATATAACATTACTATATAAGTTTTATAAATGAATTTGTATTTGTAGTTTTATTGTTTATTTAAATATAAATTTAGCTCCTTCTCAAAGAGAATTTTTGAACTTTGTTGTTTAATTTTCTTTAAAAAAAAATTATAAATTATTAATTACATTAGTGCCAACACCATAATTTCATGGGAGTTATTATCTTCTTCTTTGTATATGTTTTTTGGTATTATTTCATCAATTATTTGTTAGTTAAATTCGTAATTTACAGTATCATTTATTTTATTGTTTTTTGAACTAATGGTTTAATTACTTATTTGAAATTTATAGGACATTCTAACAGTCACTTAAAATTCTAAAATTTCATTTCTACCAAGAGAGATGCATTTACTTCAAGAACTAGAAGAATACACAATCAAACATATTTCTTCAACTAATGCTGTTGAATTATAACAGTTTATATTCTTAACATTATTCATAGATCATTTATTAAGTTTAAGCTATGAATTAATATCAAAGCAATATCGAATTCTAGGAATTAATCAAGAAATTGTTACTAACAATAGCATTGAATTTAAGCCAAAGACCTTCTTTACTATGCTTTTGAATGTATAGACACATCAATATAATCAATTAATTTATACCAAAATGAATTGTTGATGTTTAAAAATATTTATAATAATCATAAACGCCACAAAATATCATTACTGATAAAAAATATATAATTTTTATTAAAAAACATTAATTAAAAAAAATAATTTTTAACTAATAAATTTTTTATTCTATCATTTTAAAAAGTTATAAATTTTGTAAAAATAAATTTTACATTAGGTTTATAGATCCTCCATTCAAACTTCAGACCAGCAGGAGTATTAATTAATTCGAATTGCAAGCTGTGTTCAGGGCTTAGGTTAGGTTAAGGTGGAAGCTTTTGGTTATATACATTTTTGTAAAATAAAATTTTTTAATAAATTATTAAATTAATTTATTTTAAATAATTAAAATATAAGAACTAAAATTTTACGTTTACATATTTATTAATCATATGTAATAATGACGTGCTATTGATAATAAAAATATGCTAGTTCAATAATCTAGATGCTATGCAATAAGAAATTTATCTTAATTTTTTAAAATTTTTATTAATAAAAATAATTTATTTTTATTATTAATTATATAAATTTTATTATACTGTCTTAACTAATGAATGAGATACAACAAATACTACTTAAAAATTATTTTTTATATAATATTAATTTTAGTTTAATAATTCAATCTAAATAATTATAATAATAAAATCCTTGGGTGTGATGAATCCGGAGACTTTTATGAACAAATCATTGGCCATAAATAACTCACTTGACCCCATCAAGCATATTAAATAATAACATCCTCTTTTAACGACCCTTAATTAAAAAATTAATTGAGAAATATATTAACTCCCATCGAGTCTCGGGAAGCGACTTGGCATTTATCTGCCATTCGCGTTGCATCACGGAAGCAACGAATGGGAAATAAAATATTTAAATAAAATTAAAACCCTATAAATAATTCTACTATTCAGTTTCTTACTTGGATGAATTCATTACTTCCACAATTTTATACTAAATTAATGGGATAAAAACATCCGACTCCCTTATTCTTTTTGTTTTTACGAAACAGGGCATCGATTTTATTTTAAATTTTAAAATAGATCCAATTCCCTTGTTAAAATAATTAAAATATCCTTGAGTATAAAATTACCAAATATTGATATATTTATTTTCTTACTAATAATATTTGACTGTAAGTGTATAAAAATTATTAATTTTTCACATTATACCCTTGTTAATAAATGGACTCACTCTTTTTAGTACAAAATAAATAAAATTCATAAAAATATTTTTAAAAACTCATATAAAATTATATTAAGTCAAAAAAAAATTAATTTAATTTTATCAAATTTTTAATTCTATTCTCAATGCTCAGTCAAAAATAATTATATTTAAAATATCTAGATGTCTAAATTACATTGTAATAAGCTTCAGTTCAAAAGGAAATAAAAAAAAAGTACACTATGAAGGTAAAATAATAAGGGTAAGTTGGTCATTTTATTGCATAAGCATGGGCTTATTTGATATAAAATTAATAAATTATGTATTTATATATAAATTACTAAAACAATAGTGACCGGATTTTAATTTAATGAGACCAGTACAAGAAAGTGAGGTCCACTATCTACCCACTTGCCCATCTCTAGACACAACTTGCTTCACGTATCGACGGCTGTCGTACTTTCGGGCCCATTAGCCGCCCGTAGATGGCCACGTGTACACAGATCTAACTTAGTGTGTTCAAGTAGTCAGCACAAAGGAAAACTTTTTTATGTTTATCTATCAGGAGGTGCCAGAAAACGGAAACCCTTTTGTGTTTTTTTTCTCTGTGTTTTGCGTTTACAATGTCAAATCTCGGAGAATCTCGTGAGGTTGGACCGGAATATCCTGCTCAAAACTCCGATCCCAGTATACCGCTCACAAATCTCTCAACTGTTCGTAGGAAAATGGATTGGCTCCATCAGTTTTTAGCAGAGTCGGTGAACTCCAACACTCTCATTAGTCAACAACAGATGAACATGGTCTCCTCCGAAATCACCTCCGCCATCCACCAAATCATCGTTAACGGCTCCGCCCTTCTCGCCTGCACTCAGCAACAAACCCCAACCTGTCCGGATCGTCAAAATCCCGGAATCGTTTCAGTTTCGAGGACAACAGAGCAAATATCGGAAAAAGCAGGGTACGAATCAAACTGCGATATCATGGAGATCGATGCGGTGGAGTTGCTGGCGGAACACATCCACTTTTGCGATATTTGCGGCAAAGGGTTCAAGCGAGATGCAAATTTACGCATGCACATGCGAGCACATGGGAACGAATTCAAAACGCCGGAGGCTTTAGCGAAACCCAATAAAGGAAACGAACCGGGACGAAAGACGAGATTTTCGTGCCCTTACGAAGGGTGCAACCGAAACAAGAGGCATAAAAAGTTTCGGCCTTTGAAATCGATGATATGCGTGAAAAATCATTTCAAGAGAAGTCATTGTCCGAAAACGTATTCGTGCGATAAATGCAACAAGAAGACTTTCTCTGTTTTATCGGATTTGAAGAGTCATTACAAGAACTGCGAGGAAGGTAAGTGGAAGTGCTCGTGTGGTAGCAGTTTTTGGAGTAAGGATAAGTTGTTTGGACATGTGGCGTTGGTCGAAGGGCACATGCCGGAAGTGGAGGAGAAAATGATCGATCATGGCGATTATGACCATGACCATGATGATGAAGAAGAAGAGGAACAAAATCAAGAGAGAAAAATGAAGGAGAGACATGAAAGTGGAATGAAAAATGGGATATTTGAAGGATTATTTGATGGTTTTGGTTTGATTGAGAACTTTTGTTTACAAGATGTTTTGGGTAACGATTTTGGTAGTTGGAATGGTGGGATTTTGTGATTTTTCTTCTGTATATTTCGTATGTATTTGTTATGAAAAGGTTAATTTTTTATATTTAATTAATAAAAAAATATATTTATTAGTTATAAATTTAAAAAATTAAAAAATTTATAATTAAATTATTTTTATTTAATTTACATTTATATAAAAAAATTTTATTTATAATTAATTAATTTATTTGCTAATTAAATAATTTTATCCATTTAACTTTACATATAAAGATATGTTTTTTTGTACTGTAGTGTTTTTGACTTGTAATAAAGTGGCATGCATTTTGTTCAATTATTCCAGCACTTCTCTGTTGATTTTGAATCCATGGCACGAAACTCGTGAACGCAAACAAGATGAATGGCATCGTTTCCATTTGTAAGAAGGTTTATGGCACAAATTTTTAGGCGACATGGTTAAGAAAGTTTCAAGTAAAATAATTTTATTATATTAATATTAAATTAACAAAATGAAAAAAATTTATTAATGTTAAATAAAAAAAATTTATGAAATTATTTATTAAGTTTTTATACTTACTATTAATAATTATATATTTTTATTTTTTTAATTAAACAATTTTTCTATCAAATTCTTTCACACTAAACTTTATTAAGTTTGAATATCTACTTGCTAACATATTTCCTTTACCTTGGAACTTAAGGCTTTGATACCACTTGTGAGAAATTTTTAGTTCTTGCTCAAAATTCTTTAAAAAATTTATTAAATAAGTAATAAATAAAGATAAAAAGTATGAAAAAATATCAATAGTACAAGTATTTACAATAAAAAAACTCTTGTATCAAAAAAATTTATGACTAATACGAATGACAAAAGGAAAATTATAATTGAAAAAATTGTTATAATTACACTTTTAATAATTTTTTTTCATATTTAAATCCTAATTTTACTTAATCACACTCAAAACTCATTAGATCTTATCATTTTTTTCATTAGAAATGTTATTATTTTTTAAATAGAATTTATTTTCTCTAAAAATTAATACTTCATTTCAATAAACCTTAAATCAATACTAAATTTTAATAGCTCACTTATTTTTAGAAATTTATTATATTGTGAATAGCATATTGTGTCATTTTTTTAAAGTAATTGCATCTTCTCTGTATATAATGAGTAATAACTTTTTTTGTTAATATATATATAATATATATATATATATATATATTTATACTAGTCAAATTTTACTTTGAATAAATAAATCCTATAAAAAATAATACTTAACCATAAAATATAAATTCTCTTAAAATAAGAAAAAATATTAATAAAAAATAAACCAAAGTGTCCTTAATTACTTAGAATATAAATTCTTATTAAGAAAAAGAGGCATATATCACAAGACGGGGATCTTGTTTTAGAATTTATCTTTAATTTTTTTTGGGCATGCATTTTGATGAGTAGCTGCAATAATTATAGTTTGTCAACGAGAATATTACTTTTGTATTTTTCATTGTTCATCCAATCGAGTAACAAATTTGTATTTTTTTTTAATGCTATCCATGATTATTTTTGAAGAGATCAAAATAGTTGAATAGTTAAATATCGTACTATTCTACTTCTCTCTATTCAAAATATCTGTATGCGTGTATATATACATATATATATGTATGTGCATACATATACTTGTTATCATCTTTGTTGTTATGTATCTATACACCAAATTGTGCTGCGGTATAATTGAAATCATGTCGGCTTGATAGAAGTTTTAGCAATGGCAGGAGTAGATTGCATTGATATTGAAAAATGGGAGCGAGAGGACTCGGCGCCACCACCGCATTTGATAGCCGATGAAGGCAAAAATGAAGAACTGGGAAAAGAAATTGTTGGCAGCAGTAGTAGTAATAGAAATGATAGTGTGCAGTGAAGACTAAGATGTGATCAGGTGAAGTAAGAAAGAATGGACGAAGAGATTGGTGAAGATGATGGGGAATTCATTTTAAAGGGGTTAAATTATTGCAAGGATGGATGCAGGAAAAAGTTAAATTCTTCATCAAGTAATAATATTAATCCTTACCCATATCACTCTACATCTTTCTTGCCATGTATTTTTTGGGCTTAGAATTTTTTTTTGTCATTTTTAAAAGGAGAATTACAGAATTATTTATTTTATGTTTTAAGAAATTCTAAAAAGAAATACGCTTGCTTTAAATTAGAACAATAATGAATGAGTCATGTCTCTTTCTGAAAAACCATTAGGAGAAGACTCTTATCTAAATGGACTTTTTGGTTGGTTGGCTGGTTTTGGCTTGTTTGGGGTACTGCGAGGATGTGATATTTACCCTAAATTGTTGTTGTGAAATAGATTTGAAATTCATGTAATATTAAAAAAGTGCAATGAGTATATTGGATAATTTAGGATTAACTGGCCATCAAATAAAACTTTAGTCTCACGAGGATAGAGTGGATAGTTCTTCAAAATTTTACGTCGAAAAGAAATACTATGTCAATCACTTGGAATAGAAAAAACTTCAGATATAAACTTTGTAAAGCATAGATATTACTGTATTAATATCACCTGATCAACACTCAGACCTTGCATGAACAGAAAATATAGCAAAGGAAAAGTGAGATCATAAATTTGAGTTATGCTCAAGAATGCAAAAGTACTTATCAGTTATGTTCAACAATTAAAAAGCACTTAATGACAACCAAAATTTAAATATAGAAGAGGTAAGTAGAGCTTTTACAAACTATATATCATATAAAAAAATCCAAAGCGTTGTATTTCCTCTTCTTTCTTTTTTTTTAATCTCCATGCATCATTTTGGTGTTAAAATGATGTTTACTGAGATGCGACACATAAAGCTAACCAAATGGCATAGAAGAGTTACCTCATCTTCCACCAGATAATTCAATTGCTTCCTGGTTGTATACAGAATCTTCGCACCAGTCAAATCTTCTCTGTAGTCTCTCATACTCTTGTCTGCGAGTAACTTCAACATGCTGCCACTCTTCCCACCTCTCGGCTAATCCTTCTCCTTCCAGCATCCGCACCACCTCGGACATCACTGGACGGTCCTCTGGTGATGCTTGAGTGCAGAGCAGTGCAACTTGAATCATCGTCTCCACCTCTTGGATGTTGTAATTTTTGTTAAGGTTGCGATCTACAATTGCATCCAGCCTTTTCTCTCTCTCCAGTTTCTTGACCTGCAGTAAGCACAGAATACTTCAGTAAGAGCTTGCTAGGTTCAAAACTTTAAAATTATAGTGAAAGCTTCTTTGTCTTGCATCTAAAGTGGAACTATAATTTACAACTTAAATGACAGAGAAACGTAATTCCTTAACATGTAAGTCACATATAATTAGTTAATCATTAAAAAAACACGAATCAAAGAAAAGAATGCATGCATACAAAGCAAGAAGGTAATATCATCAAATCCAGCTTACATGGTCAAGCAATAAGACATCATCTTCTTCTTCCAAGCGTGAAAAGTCAATTGCCCTCTGACCAGTTACAAGCTCTAAAAGCATAATTCCGTAACCAAAAACATCTGTCCTTTCCGATGATTTCCCGGTGGACAAGTATTCAGGTGCTATGTGACCCATTGTCCCACGGACCTGAGTTGTCACATTCGTCTTTCTCACATCCACCAATTTTGCCAAGCCGAAGTCACCAACAACCGCTTCAAAATCTTCATCGAGCAATACATTAGCAGCCTTCACATCCCGATGAATGATCTTAGGATTGCAATGTTCATGAAGGTATTCCAGCCCACGTGCTGCACCCAATGCTACCCGTTGTCTCGTAGTCCAATCTAAAACAGGCTCTCCAGGTTTAATTTCTGCAGCAATGCTTAAAATTAGTCAAACATTTTCATAGAATACAATTACATGCGGACAAACACAAATGTATGAAGAAGCTTATACAAAATAATGATTTGCAGAACAATACCTCGTAATCGATAGGCTACACTTAAGTTCTGCATAAATGGATATACCAAAAGACGCTCTGTTGGGGTTGTGCAAAACCCAATCAGCCGTAATAGATTTCTGTGGACAGCTACACTTATCATCTCGACTTCACGCTGGAATGCTGCATCTCCCCCAGGACTTTCAAAATCAGTTAATCGCTTCACGGCAACTTTTGTATTATCAGAAAGCACTCCTCTATAAACCTTTCCAAAACCTCCCTGTCCAAGGACATTTTTTTCACTAAAATTGTCTGTAGCCAACTGCAGTTCCCGCCATGAATATCTTTTCAATTGACCAAATGCGATTCTTCGGTCAACTTCACCTGATAACACAATCCGAAAATGAGATTCCAAAATACATTCATGAAGGAACGGCGTTCAAAGAAAATGTAAATCATTTCATTTCAATATCCCAAGATGGCAAACAATCACAACATGGTTAAAATGGGGTTAATGTTTAAGATCTGCTGACATGCTGAAACAAAATCGATTCACAGCTGCAAAATATTCAGGCCTTTGCCTTGGATTTTGTAAACAAAATCACAAACCTGCAACATCTACAAAAACTTCATGCTTGTACCCTTTACGTCTACCCTTGCACAGAAAAACCAGCAAGCCTCCGGAAAGAAGAACTACAAGTCCCCCAATAGTTCCAACTATAATTCCAATCTTTGGCTTCTTTAAAGACCCTGAAAAGATAAGGAAACACTTGGCAATTAGCCAATCTAAGAAATTTCAATGGCTCTAGTTTAAAAAACAGCTCCCACAATATTTGAAAAAACAAAAGGAAAACTAGCATCAAACCAAATTACCTGAGTCATTGTTACTAGATTCACAAGGGTGCGGAAACACTTTACCACAATTCAAGTTGTTTCCTGTGAAACTGATATAAGCCAACCCAATCCAAGTTAAGTGCAGATAACAGAATTCATGAAAAATTCAGGACATCAGTATTATATGAGAATAAATTCATAGAAGCACATGCAAACAAGTGAAATATTAACAGTATGCGACAGTTGACTAATTTATGAGATGTAATAGTGCTAGTAATGTCGTCCATACTTGTATTTGGGGATTTGGAAAAAAATTTCAGGAATTTGACCAGTGAGATCATTTGAATCCAGCTGACTGCAAAGATAGGCTCAACAGTATAATCAGAAAATGTATAAATATAAACACATCCCAACGAAGTAATACTTGAGATTTCATAAACAGCAGGAGAATGGAATCAATCCACTCATACTTCATGCAGAAGTCAACTAAGTTGTGATATAACTTACATATTGATCAAGTTTGGAAGGCCCCTAAGCGACTCGGGGATAGTCGCATTAAGATTGTTTTGACTCAAAGTCCTGATTGCATGATAAAAAAGTCAAAACTTTTTGTGCAAACTCTCGAAAAAAGCAAAGAATATCTGAACACCTCATAAACTAAAAATATAATAGAGGAAGTCACTTACAAGAACTGAAGTTTTTTAAGATTACCAAGGGAAGATGGTATCTTTCCAAATAAGCGATTATTTTCCAAGTCCAAGCTGGTTAAACTTGAAAGATTTCCAAGCTCTTCAGGTATTTCACTGGCTATGCCATTTCCTTTCAACGTACTGCATGATAAATTCATCTTATACATATAAGGAATACATTTACAAACATCTTGCTTTCAAACATGCACAGACATCAATATTTCTCTTTTTTTCTCCTACACAAAATCATAAATGCTCCCCTTAAAGAATTTCCTCTTTACATATTAAACAAAAAGAAAATAACTATTTCTCCCCTCCCAAAACGGAGGAACATACATCACACACTATGAAGACTAGTTCTCATTCAGTCACCTTCAAAGTAGACATAATGCAGTGGACAAAAGCTCAGATTGTATTGAAGCCATAAAGATAACATAGCATTGTAAGCAAATATATTCACTACTATTTGTAAATTTTGCAAACTGAGAATAATCGCTTAAAGAAAATGAATGAAACAAGTACATAAGATACTATAACTCAAAATTTATAAAGTTTGCCCCAATATACTTGATACATACAGCGTTGTAAGAGTTCTCAGAACCCCTATTCTAGGAGATAAAGTTCCAGAGAAGTTCATGGATGACAAGGTTCTGCAAAAGAGAAAAATCATAAGCATGTCTTCACGTAAGGTACAAGGATGCAATTGAAAATCATAATTTTCCACAAACCACTATATAATGTTGGCCAGCATATAATATTTATGCATTATAGACAATCAAAACACCTTTAGGAATAACTTACACAGAGACAACATTGTTACTATCATCACAGATGACATTTGACCAAGTGCATGGATTAACTTGGTTCTGATTCCAATCGGTCAGCTGATTGTTTGGAACATGCAATGAGGACCTCAATGCATATAGTGCGTCTCCTGAAAGAGACCATAGAAAATATAGAGAAATCACCACCACCACAACAAATCAGTACCCAAACAAATTAAATCTAGAGTAACAAAAGTTGTTCTCGTATTCCAACCTGTCAATTGCTACAAGTATGTTAAATTAATCCAGGACCAAGCATAACTTTCACAACCAAATAATTATAAAGCAACAGACTTCTTCGCCTTACCTATTCCTATCTGTGTGCAATGTGACTAATTTACCAAATGCATATTTATCTTGTCTGAATCTCACTGGAAAGATTTCAATTCCATACATTGAAAAATAATGAGACAATTATGCTGTCAGGATCCAAGTACCCAGTTAGGCTATAAATCATACCTTGATAATCAGATGCCGCTAAATAATGCAAGCAAGTCAATATCAAAGCCGCAAGGACCTGTTTCATCTTCATCATCATCAAACCCAGAGGCCAATACAACAATACACGTGATCTGCAACAAATACAAAATTTAGATCCATCTCTGAGAAATAGTCATGCCACCAAATTAATAAACAATAACTGTTGACCAAGAAACCAAAGTTAAGAGAAAATGACACGTCTAGTAGCACACAGCATACATATGCCTCTGGATGAATGGATGTTTGTCTATCAGCATTAAAATAATTGTTTGTTAGCTATAAATGAGTCACTAATGATGACAAACAACCACCTGAATAGCAGCATTCGCATTTGTATGAATCTGATGTTGGTGCTTTTCTTTTATGCACAATCAAGTAGCCACGGGAGTTTGACAGTCTTTAACTGTTTCTATATCCAGTACAAGGGGCAGAACAAGTAAAAGCCATATGAAGGGAAAAAAAAATTCTCAATAACCATCATTTGGGTAACTGCAAATCATATTTGATCAAAATGCCAGAATAAATTACTGTTCATTTTCTAGGTTTTCGTTATAGTCTAAAGTAAACTTCTTTCAATTTGGGTAATTCCAATACTAGTTCTAGCAAGTTTTAGCAGTCAACAATACAAAATTACAAGAACCTAACTTCAAAACAAGAAAAATCATAGTTGTTCAAGTGTTTTTTGCCACAAATGTCAGGAATACAGACACGCATATGGGTTCTCAGAGTTGAAAAATCAGAAATTTAACATAAAACAATGAGGAACTCAACATAATTCAGACAATAATAAACGGAACTCATGGTAGCTGACAAAATACTAAGTAAAACTTGGATTTGCTCCTTTGCAAATCATCCCAAAATGAAAATCCAATCTTTCTTGACAAGTCATCTATTTGCATTACCGGGTATCGACCAAAAAAAATCATTTCTTTTTCCACATTTTCTCATAAAGCAAAAGAGAAAAAAAGCAAAGCACAGAACTTTGGCGATAACAATTCAAACAACAAAACCCAGAGACAAGATCATATCGAGGAAAAGAATCACCATACAGCAAATAAAAAATGAGAACAGAAAAACATTAATAATATGAAAGAAAAAGAATTCAATTACCACTAGACTGGAATCAGATTGGAGCTGAAATAACAGAAAGGCGATTGCATTTTTTATGGAGGAAACCTTTTAATAAATAGGGGATCCAGAGTTTCGTGAGTGTGCTGCTGAGGAAGTTAAATTTTTAACAGCAAAAATCTAAAGAAAAGGTTCTGTCCTTCTTGGTCAGTATGTTTTGAGATAGAATATCTGGACAGACTATTAAAGTTAGTATGGTTATCCAATGCACATAAATGAAGGAAAGACGCTCTACAGCCGCTACTCTTCACCTTTTATCTTCGGTTTTTTGTGTGTGATACTCAAGTTTACTTTGGGGTATGTGACATGGCCAAGGCCTAGGTCATTTACTGTGTTCTAACTCTGTAAGAGCAAAGACTTGTAGTTTTGCAGTTTGCGTTTGTTGTCCAACCTAGATTTTTAGGATAAAAAAATTCTATCTTTCTCCTAAAATCTGAGGAAACGCTCGTGCCTCCGTGCAACGAAAGCGACGAGTAGAAAAAGTCCAACAAAAATAGAGAAAAAAAATTTTAAATACGATTAATAAATATTAATTTTTATTTTATAGAAAAAAAAAGGAAATTGTCAGAATATTTAAGGTAGAGAATTATTTGCTTTGTTGGGTGGAAGTTTTTGTCTGATAAGTGAACCTTCAATTACTCATGTGGTGAAGTAGACTAATAAATAAAGCCAAAATTTTAAATATGCGAGTACAATCCATTGCTTTAAAAATATTTTAATATAACAAAAAATATTTTTCAATAAAAAATTAGATAAAATAAATTTATTTATTGAATTAATATAATTGTTTCACATAAAATTCTCGCATCCATCCACCACATTTCCAAGTTGTTCAATATTTGGCCAATAAAATGTTGATTGCAATGCCATAAAATGTGTTGAAACAATCATCATTCTCAGTATTTTACTTGGTGCACTGAATGGAACCCACTTTACACGTTAAAAAGCTACATAATAACATCAATCCATGTAGCAGAGATTTTTGAATTTTTTACGACTCTGTCGATTTTATTCTTTGTGGTCTTCCGTATTATTATTAATTAAATGCTTCTTCTTTTGGTCAAACTTCTCTTGACAGTGTGTTGTTTAATTTGCTGGCTGGCTGGCTTACCTTTCTCTCACTCTGTACGCGCGAGATGCTTTTATCTTTATTGATTTATTATACACACAAGCATATTATTAACCGATATATAGATTATCAAATAACATTATTACAATATGTATTTAAATCACAATTAGATCCTTAATTATCATGTTAAGAGTTAGTTTAAAAAAAACGGAGAGAGAAAAATAGCAATAAAATCAACGACGAAAAGGAAACACAAATAACAAAAATCAATGGGGCCTGAAATAAGATGGACAATATATGTATGATGGTAATTGGAAATGATAATAATTAATTAGTGGTCAAAGAAAGGATCATTGCGGAGTGGTTAAAATCCCACAAACAAGGAAAAGCAAGTCAAGCTAAAAAGGCACGAAAATGGCATTTTAGCTGCCTTGCCTCCTTCCAATTCATTATAATTATTAATGACTATAGTGTTTCATGTTGGCGTTGGCTTAGTCAAACCCAACACACACGTGCGGCCTCCTTCCAATTCTTTTTAAACAATGTGGATGTAATCCCCTTTCATTTTAAAGTGAGCCCGCGGAAAACCCTAATTAATTCTCATTTACATAAAGTGTGTATCATGTATAATGGTGGCTTTGGGGATAATTGATCCATATCCATATCTTAAATTGATTTTTAAAATTTAGTTCTAAATTAAAATATTAAATTTAAACTTAATTATGTACTATTTATTTTTAATTTAAAAATTATACTACACCTTAAAAACTCGCTTAAATTCTCAAAATTTATAGAATTAATCTTGCACTAATTTAATACAATTTTGAATATACTAAAATTTGATTAATATTAAATGTTGATACTCTTTTTTTTTAAAATTTCAAGAATTTTAGTAATACTTTGTGATTATTTATCGAAATATATAATAGAGGTAATTTTTTTATTATTTTTAATAACTATTTAATTATAACGATCGGGTTAAATTTTATAAATAAATAAATAAAAACTTAAATTACGAGGCAAACTGTATTGACATTTGGTTGAGCCATTTACAAGACAAAGATATTAAGCATTATATTACCATTTGCAATAATGCAAGTACTAATGACAATAAAAAAGGAAAAAAAGAAGAAAAGGAAAAGTAATGCTTCTTTACTTGAACCCACTTTCATTATGTCAATAAACAATGAATGCATGCTATTTGTTACACGGTGCGCTTTTCCATATGCTAATGCTAGTGCCCAAGTCAAGGGGGGTGTACAGCAGCGTTTCATTTATTTCAATTTATTTGTCATTCATTGCTCTAATTAATGAACGATGGCCCTTTATTCCAACTAAAGAGGGAGCCCGGAGAATATTCATTTCACTCGCTTTCATTGTTAATGGAATTATTGTATTTATGTGACATAGTACGCACATATTAACAACAAAAATGAAACTACCCTTTTTTTTATAAAAATATTACTTAAATAATTTTTTAAAAAATTAAAAATAAAAATATATTAAAATATAAATTGAATTACTAATAAAAATTATATTAATTATATAAATAATTCAATATAAAATATTAATAAATTTAATACAATATTGTACTAAATATCTTACTATATTAAATTTAATATAATATAATTTAAGTACAATGCAATGCAATCTAATTCATTTATTTTAGAAAAAAATTTATTAAAATAGTCTTACTTTTAAAGTCATTTTGATAAATAATTAACTTTAAAAAATTCTTACGAAATAACCCAATTTCATTATTCTTTACACAAGTTTATCCTCGTATAGCTGTTTTCATTTAAAATTACGTCAAATATTAGATAAATATAAATGAATATTAATTTTATTAAAAATTTCACTATTTTTAAAATTTAAGTTATAAAAGTAGCCTCTTTCACATTTTATTAACTAAATAAGCCAAATACAATATTTGTGAAAAAAAAATACCCTTATAACTAAATTATAATTTTTTTTCTTTTTCCTCTTTTCCTATTAATCTCTCTCATTTGATTTGGTTTTGTTATTTTTAGGAGAGTGTTAAGAAATTTTTGTTGAAAAATGAACAAAAATAATTTAATAAAGTTGATAGGCCAAAAATTTGGAAGAAGACTGAAAAAAAAGTTTGAAATTTTCTTATTTGGAAGGGCTGTCATTACTTGCTGTGACTGAAATTAAAATTTTGTATTATAACTCCAAAAACTTTATTATTTATAAAAATTAATAAAATATTTAAAAATATAACAAATAAATTCTTAAATATTTTTATAAATTATAAATTTTTTCAAAATATTACAGAAGTGAATTTGAGTCATACAAAGGTGATTGAAATTGTCTTTTTTTTATTATTATTTTTTATAATTAATAACACTTAAAATTCTGTTTATTATAAAAAATTAACAAAAAGTTTTAAATTATAACAAATAAGTTTTTAAATATTTTTATAAATTAAAAAATTTTCAAAATATTATAAACACACCCTAACCAAAACCCACAACTTTCCCCACCCCCTCCAAAATCCAAATTTTCATCCTTCTCCAATAAATTTTTGACAAAAATAAATATTTCAAATAAAAATTTAAGCTAATTAAACCCAAAAAAAAATAAAATGTTCAAATAAAAATAATATTTTTATTATTTAATTAAGAGAAGAGAAGAGAATAAATGAGAGAGAAAAGAAAGAGATGTTAAATTTTTGGCTATAGAAGTATTTTTATCTATTTATATATTTATTTATTTATTTAATTAAAAAATTATAAAAGAGTTTAGTTTGATAAATAAAAAGTTAAAAATAAGTATTTCGACTAATATCCCCAAAAAATTCCCCTATCCTTGTAAGGCTAAGGGCATTTGTGGAACCAATGTTAGTAGTGGCGTTAACTTCCGAGAAAAAGAAGTCTGAAAAATAAAAACCCCTATTTTTTTGTCTATTTCACTATTGATGGATCGTCATTCCGCTGTTTTTCTTGCCTGGGTATCCCGCCAAATTCTTTTCTTTGTTTTTCAGGTATTATTTTCTAATCTCTACCGATTGAAACGTGTTCAATTGCAAATTTCTTTTTCATTTTTGTTTTTTTTTCAATTTGAATTCCAGTTTCGTCAACTATAAACTTTGGTGTGTGATGTGATATGGCTATAGTTTTACAGCTTGATTATTACGATTATAAACATGATATTTGATTTGGGATTTCTCTTATACTTGGGTCGCAACAAATTATGTTAATCTGTTATTCTTAGTCTTGCTTGGGCATGTTTATTATTGTTTGATTTGATTTGATAGATAATCTGTGTGTATATTTTCTGAGACGCCTGTTATGTTTTGCAGTGATGAGCAATGCACAGATCAGGTAAAGCTTTTCTTGGCAGAAAAGCTTCTAATAATGATTCTAGTGCCTCCAGGAACACCTGGAACATATTCTCTGTGCCTCTGCTGCTTTGTTTTTGGTGGGTTTCCTTCTTGTTCATTGCTTATGATCGCGGAGGTATGCTTTCCTTTTTAATATCATTACATTTCGCTCTCCCTTATATATCCATATTGGATATGGAGGCATGAGAGATGAACTAAAATTTATGAATATTTTAATAGAGCTTGCAACTTTTGTATTCTTTTGATGGTTTATCGGCCGGAGAGTAATTCTCCTGCAAGAAAGATATTGATGATTTAGTGAGTTTTTAGCATTTTGTTGATTCTTGACAGTGGCTTCTACTAATGCTGCTAAATTATCTAATAAGATTGTTTACAGTACTGGATGGCTTTTGAGGTGATTAAATTCCATGATACTATACAAATAAACAATTTGCCCATCTGTAATGGAAAGTTACATGTTTTTTTTTATTAATGTAGGAGAATACATAAATTCTCATCTTTTATCGGTCTTGGTGGATGGCTTCTGTGACCTTTTTGGAATAGTTTAGCTGGAGTCTTCTTGGACAGCACCTAATAATGTGCAGTCATCTGTTGCATGATTTTCTTTGTTTCTGTTACTAATTAATCTGTTCCCTGACCTCCTATTTCTGGTAATTCTTGATTTCAGGAGAATCAGTTGCACTGAATGAGAAAACATGTCATCAAGAAGTTGAGCAAGGACTGATCAAAGGGTTTTTTCCTGCTGCTGAGTGTCCATCTGCACATATGTGTTGTCATTCTGCTCACTGGAGTCCACACTCAACTCAAGCTGACACAAGTGGCTCTGGCAGTGAGAAGCAGTCTGAAGAAGAATATGAACATTATGGTAACACTGTCAAAGAACAGGTTGAGACAGAAAATCTTAGTCTGGCTGGAGGATCTGAGAAGGGTACAGCTAAGAGTGATAGATTCATTCGTGATGTGCCAGTAGGCTTAGATGAATTCAAAAACAAAGCAATTAATCCCAAGGGAAAGCCAGCAGTTCATCAATTGGGAAGCACCATCCGCAAAGTAGAGCCTGGTGGGAAAGAGTATAATTTTGCTTCTGCTTCAAAGGGAGCTAAGGTTTTGGCTGTCAACAAGGAAGCAAAGGGAGCACCTAATATCTTGGGGAAAGACATGGATAAGTACCTTCGCAATCCATGCTCAGCGGAAGGAAAATTTGTGATTATAGAACTTTCTGAAGAAACTTTAGTAAATACAATTGAAATTGCAAATTTTGAGCACCATTCCTCCAACTTGAAGGAGTTTGAGGTACTAGGGAGTTTGGTTTATCCCACAGAGTCATGGGCGGTACTTGGGAATTTAACGGCTAAAAATGTAAAACAGTCTCAGAGGTTCACTCTTAAGGAGCCTAAGTGGGTTCGTTATCTGAAATTAATTTTACTTAGTCACTATGGATCAGGGTTCTACTGTACTCTGAGCACTGTACAGGTATATGGTGTGGATGCTGTTGAGCACATGCTAGAGGATTTGATCTCCGTCCAAGAAAAGTTTTTTTCATCAGAGGATTCAACTGAGGATCCTAAAACGATTGCTTCTCATGTGAAACTCTCTCAAAATGATTGTCTGTCTCAAAATCTTGTTATGGAAGGCAATGCCCAATCTTCTGCCGATGACTCTAAACTGAAACGTGATGCTTCTGTAAATGATGTTGGTGATCATCTTGGAGATTCAAGGCAGCAGCCTGTCGGAAGGATGCATGGGGACTCTGTTCTTAAGATACTGATGCAAAAAGTGCACTCTCTGGATTTGAATTTTTCTGTCCTGGAGCGATACCTGGAAGAGTTGAACTCAAGGTACGGGAGCATTTTCACTGATTTTGAGAAGGAAATTGCTGAGAAGAATGCACTACTAGAAAAGATGAGATCAGATTTGATGAATTTCAGTGATAGCAAGGAGGCCATTGTATGTGATTTTTCAATACTAACAGCTTTTACTTTTGTTATTTGCTTGACTTGCAGCTGTTTTCTTATACTGTTTCTAAAATTTTTCAATGCAGGGGAAGGATGTTCAAGATATTATGTCTTGGAAATTACTATTTTCCTTGCAAATGGATGTTTTAAACAAAGAGAATGCAATTCTCAGGTAGCTGATACTTATCTTTGTCAATATATAATTTACTCTTTATATAAATGCTGGATCATGGACAATACAATCCATTGGCAGGTTAAGGGTTTTCAGTCATTTTAAATCTGGCTGAGATACTGGAAAATGCTGGTTCATGTGTGTTTGCTGGTGCTACACATTATACATTACTCATGTCCCTATGATTTTAGCTATATGAATGAGAATACGTATTAAAATACTGCTCCATATCCACACTCATTTTGACTTTTGTGTGATACTCTCAGTGCTATATTGTCCTTGTTGCATATCTGTTTCTGAGGGCTAAACTTTTGTGTCTATTATATGACCATATCAATCACTCTGTTTCATCTTGCTAAATGTTGTGTAACAGATAATTTACTTGAAAACATTAAATGAAAAATATGGCTGTCATAAAGAAAGTCACTAATGGGTATGATTGAATATGATGGCTGTACATGTTACATTGTTGTTCTGATAAATAATATCTATTTGCAGATCGAAGGTGGAAAGGATCTTGTATAATCAGATACACATGGAAAATAAGGAAATCATTGTGCTTCTTATAAGTTTGTTTTGTAGTATACTAGCAAGTATGAAGCTATTTGTAGATATGTCAAGAAGTATGTGTAGAAGAAACCAAGAATTCAAGAGTTTTTTCAGAACCAATTTATCCTCGATTTTTGTCTTGTCAAGTTTTAGCGTGATAGCAATCATTTGTTTGCTGTAAGGAAGATTTGTAAACGAGTGTGAGATATATTTGCACTTTCCTAGTCGAATATTGATGTTTTTCCCTGGCTGAAACTTCTTGTAACCATATATATTATTACAAAGTTGTTTATGACAGGTTTTGTTATGGTTTTTCTTAATTATTTAAAAGGCATATATTAGAAAATGAGCATTATTGTGTTGGACCCCATCTATTTTTCGTGCCAACCTTCATGCAATAAAAAAGCTTACAACTTCAACGTTTGAAGTTACGGCGTCTACTTTAGGAAGGCCAGGGGCGCGGTGCAAGCAGCTGCCCTCTCCAGAAACTTCAGGATCTTCAGAACTACGCCTACTACGAAGTCCAATCTAACTGTGTCGTTGGCCTTCATTGTACAACTCTTTTTAACTTTTCTGTTGCAATCTTCGAGATCTTCTTTTGTAATTCTTAAATTAGACTGAATTTGTCAGTTTAGTGACTACTTGGAGGTGTCTGAACGGAGTCGTGTGATTCTTTCGCATTTATTATGGGTTACATCTGAAAAATGAAAAATACAACAAATTGAAAATTACAATGAAAATAGTTGTGAATGCAACGATATAGTTAGGAAGATGTGTAGTGATATCAATGTTCCCCCTTTTAGGATTTTACAAGTATCACATTACAAGTTTCGTCCTTTGAAAAAATGTTCCTAGTTTCAGTTATTTTGTTGCAACTCCATTTGAACATGGAGTATGTCTCGCATAAATACTACTCGTACCTGTGATGTAATGTCGGGTTACATGTTGGAAGTTTTTGTGTTGCAAGTTTCATGATTCCGTGTTTGAAAATTCTATTTCGTACTCCGCTCCAACACCCATCATTCATAGCATTGCAATTGTCATGATGAATCTTATAAAATTCAGTATCAAACACGACTGTCTTCCCAATACATGCTCTGCTTTTTGCTTCTTTCAACATTGCCAGCAGTGGGCACTAATTTAACATCATACTACATCACCAATCAATGAATAATAATATGTTTTAGAGTGTGTTGGACGCTAATTCAGTAAAGAGAAGACCTTACTATCCATAACTTGAGCAATTTAGACAAATTTATAAATAAATTATAAAATGAATGTATAACCAATTTATTCAGATGTAATCACAAGAACACAATAATGGAAGCATTTTCTCAACAAACCGTTTACATCTAGCAGGCAAAAAAGAACTCACACTTGATGTATGAATTTTGCATGGAAATAAATTGTTTCATCTTTGTTCTCCATGGAACTTCGATTGCTCTTCTCGTCCCTTTCCCAGGGTGCTGTCCATCTACGATGTGCTTGAGTCGAGTGCTTAGAAGAATGACAACTTACATAATGTCATTGCAGAAAAGCACTTCAACGTTCCACCCATAAACTCTGATGAGTTTGTTTCATAGAGAACCTATAATCTCATTCCACGAAGACTAAACAGGACATCAATCATCCACAACCAAAAAGACGAACATTCAAACATCAAACAGACAACAAAAATTCATCAAAAATACTACTTATGAGGCTTGATATGAGGGTAGAGTCCCACAACATGCTCTGGCATAAAGTCGTGACGTGTCAGAATTCCAACGATTGGAGGCCTCTGCAGTGAGTAGATGTACAGTCATTAGACAACATGTAAGCTCCAAATTCAAAGAAGCAATTTTTTTTAATTAAAAAAAAATTACAGAGAGGCTTACCCCTTGACTCTTTGGAACAACACACATGTGCCGGAGGCCAAGTTGTCGAAAGAGAATTGCTGCTTTGGCAAGTGACATTGTCTCAACCACAGTGTATGGGGATGTATTTGTAATAGGATGGAGATCAATGTACATTTCCATTTCTTCGTCTTCAAAATCTAGATCCTCCAGTTTGATTCCCTTCCCAGACCCTGCCTTGGCAAAATCAAATGCGGCAAATCTATGCAATATCTCTTCTCCAGCAAGTACCCTATTCCTTGAAAAAGCTTTTCCCTTCAGCAACACAAGCAAATGAGACCTCAAAACAAGCCCACATAATTCTGGTGCTTCGGTGAAAGGTGGTTCGTCAATCACAGGGAACCCGTTATGCCCTGTAGTCCTCAATGCATGTAATATATTTCCCACCTTTTCAATACCAGAGAAGGTGACCAATGGACCAGTAACAACATCAAGTGCAACCAATTGCCGCATGTAAGGTTCTGCATGAGCCTCCATATAAGGAAAACCCTTTAATTTTACTATTTGGTCATAGACACCTTTGTTAAAATTATCAGCAACTGTTTTTGAGATTAGGAGAACCAACATCACAAGGGGAAGCAGTAACAGGTCGCTTGTAAGCTCAAGAAGTATAACACAAAGAGAAACCGTCATTCTCATGGTCCCACCAAGGAAGGACGCAGCTCCAAGGAGGGCAAAGAGACCAGTATCAAGTTTGGAGAAGGGTTCAAATAGTCTCCCCACAAGACGGCCATAGCAAGCTCCAGCTAGAATGACAGGAATGAAGAGCCCCGAGGGAATAGCAATGCCATAAGTTACAATCCCAAGGAAGTAAACAGCGGCAAAGAATACAAATAGGGTGGAAATATGAAATTCTTTTGCTGTACTGGTACTCAATAGGTTGCGAATAGCATCGTCATTGGTGTTCAGAAATAAGGAAGCAAGATCATTATAATAACCTGCCGGGCACTGGAAACTTTTATAGTTGCCAGATTCATCGGTATTGGGACAGCTAACTGATGTATCAGAAGGGCAAGGAATGCACTTTGCAAACCATGGCAAGCCATAAGCACAACATGATGTTAGAAGGGAAATGGTAATAACAAGCATGACTTTATATACAGCTCCTCTTCTGCAGCAGCAGAACCACAGAGTAGAGTTTAGTATTAGAACAAAACAATTAAGCATGAATTAAGTGAAGTTGAATCATAACCAAATGAGAAAACATACTCGTTAATAATGCTATAAATACGGAGGACCTTGTCCACGAAATAATTATACAGGCTTCCCAAAATGCCTCCAATGGTTCCTAAAAGTAAGACTGCTAATATATCTGCACTACTGTACGTAACCTTTGCAGAGCTAACATCATACATAATCAAACCTCCTTCACCGAACAGCCCACACCTTCCAGTAGAGCAAAGTTGTATAAAAGATCTCAATACTATAGCAACAACTGCTGTTGTGAAAAATGTTCTCCAGAGAAGAGCACTCCGCCACCTGAAGCATGTCCCAGAAAAAGATATACTCATTGGTTTTGAAGACAGATTATAGTCAACACAGTTGCGCATGGACAGGGAAATGAATATCTATTTGCACATTTGTAAACTAACAGGAAATATCAAATCAACATTCACCGATCAGGGCATTTTTAGTTTTCTACATCCCCTTCATTAGACTAAAAGTTAGGTCTTTTAAATGTACCAAATAATCAGACTAAAAGCTGGCATCATTTTAAGTACAAATGGTAGAAACATTTCAACCAGTACTCTGCTTAGAGCAACTAGCCTGGTAAATCTGATGAATTAGATATCAGGCAATGGATTGAAAACGACTAAGACGTAACATGCAAAAGAGGAAAAATACTGTATGTGGGAAAATGAGGGTGCGGTACCATGAAGCTGCCTCTTCAAGAGCAAAGAGGACACCACCAACTGGAGCACGGAAAGCAGCAGCTACACCAGCAGCAGCTCCACAAGTGATCAAGTCTCTACGGTCCCGATCATTTTTGAAATATCTTAACCATCTCCAAGTTAAATGGTACTTGCGAGAACCCCCCTGCCCAAGTAAAGAGGCTATGCAGGCACCAGTGTGGACCATTGGCCCTTCTTTACCCACCACAAATCCAGCAGAGACACCAAGCACGGAACCAAAGATCTGCCAAATTCTGAATAGAGGTTATGGATGTTCTGGTGAACTTAGAATGAAATCAAATAAAACGGGGAAAAAAAAGGTAAGAACAGACCACTAAGACTTAATCCAATTGACAGCACACATTAAGGAAGCCAGTCAATTTATAACCACTGATTTGTTACCAGACATGGGAAATGCCAAAACTTTAGACTTCAAACACTGTTTATCTGATTTTATAATTATTGATGTATATACTCACCCATGATTTAATGTTTTTTGTATGTGAAAGAACCAAAACATAAGAACTACATATTCAAGGAAAAAAGAAAGTAGGGCAACCTTATGTCCATGAATTGTTGGGTGATTAAATGAAATCTCTGCCTTTGCTCACAGAAAAAAGAAGAAGAACCCTCCAGCATACATCTAGTTGACCAAAAAAAGATTATGAAGACTTACTAATTTTTTCCATTTTCTAAAAGATTGAAAATCTGTACCCACATATACAGAGGTATCAGTTTTACTCACCTTTACAAAAAGGGTACCTGGAGCCAATATTGAATAAGCATCCACGCCATTGAGATAAGCTTTCACTTCAGGGATACCAGACCCTGCTGCTGCTGGGGCAATGAAAGCACAAAGTGAGCCAGCAGCAGTTGCCAAACCTATATTGCATCCAGCAAATACAGCAAAAGCCTTAAAATATCTGCACCAGAACCATATTCACATCAAATTGAAATCAGGAAGATCTCAAAAATGGATTCACATTAACCAGAAATTCTTGTACATACTACAAGTACAATCTGAGCATATGTAGAATTAACTGATCTGACTTGCAGACAAAATTTTATAAGGATATGAAGGATTTACTATCATAGAAGACAATAAAATCTTCAACAAATATTAAGCACTTTTCAAATACATTAACTTTTTTATCTATCCTTTTCATCTAAAACATTATTTTAAATTGAAATCTTCATTTTATCCCTTCTTTTAAACCTTTCTAAATCCCCACCCTATAGTCACATTATTTTAGATGCTCCGTCCCGTTCTAAAACAGTTAAGTGATTTCCAATCTCTGAATTGTTTTATTTGCTATAGTGAAGTAAAGAACACCTTGTGATAATTCTTTTGTTGAAAGATGCTCCTATTGTCAAAGAATCAACTTAGTCTTTTTTTGTTGATGCCCAATTTACAAATCAATTGTTTCCAACTCCCCAGGCCGAATTCCTTCAACACACATTAGTTTATCGAAAGGAAGATAAAGTATTTCATAAGTCCACTCCCTAAGTTATATTACAGGAGTTTATAACTAGTCGATTTTTCCCCTAGATAATCTAATAGAGAAGCAATTTGCATATTTTCATACATTTATAGATCTATCAAATTTATATCCACATTACAACAAAAAATAGTCAATATTTTAAGAGACCAAGCTAGCATGTCTTGTTATCATACGCTATTAATTCATTTCTAGGTCGTTGTTAACATTGACTATAAGCAAAGCTTAAACAACTAAATGAAATTTAACCATCAAACATGCCCAATAAATGGTTAATGACTAACATTGTTCATTTGGTTCATAACACAATAATAGTAAAGTTCGTGAAATGAAGTCAAGGTTAAATCACAGGAGGATTCAAATATGCTTGGTTAGTGGAAAGAAGGCTCACTTGTGCTGAGTCATGAGATCAGTAGTCAACAGCAGCTTGAAACCTGATATGTTCTCGACTGCGATATTACTGAAGATGCCAACTAGGCCAGTTAACAGCCCGATAAGCAGTGCAAAGGCCCACTTCAGTATAACATACTGGAATATCTGAACCTTCTTCCTTGACCTCCAATCTTGCTTAAATAACTCATTTTCCACAATCCTGAAAACGACAGACAAGTGAAACAACTTCTCTGAGTAACTAATGAGGTACAATAAACGGACATTTTTCTAAATCCAATTCACTTATTGTAAACTTAAAAGACCAAATCTTGGCTATGTTTAAGAGGTAACGAACGAGATTTAGAGCTATTACTCGTAGTCAAGGCTTTCGATGGGGCAAACATTGGAGCCAACAATAGCAATCTGTGAAGTGGTGTTGACCCTTTTGGATAGAAGTGGTTGGCTGTGGGTTTCAGTCTCTTTCCAATCCATGAGTTGATCATTTTCAATGTCACGGCCATCACCATCTTCTCCATGATTCACCCCGTTTATCCTATCCATATCTCCCTCTTCTTTGAACTCTGCTTTCAACTTATCTAATACATATAAAAACCTGCAGACAAGTGTTACAAGCTTTGTTTAGCCAACAGATGGACAGAATTAAAGATTATAAATTTGAGAAGAAACTGTTTCGGTTATCATCATGATCAAGATAATTCATGGTTGAGTATTTGAGATCATCTTGAATTGACCAAAATGAAATGAGAAAAAAAAATTAAAATTTAACAACCCCATGAAGAAAAAGATGATGAAAATTTATGGGAATATTACACTGAAGAAAACAGAATAGAACAGAAAGAAGAAGCCAAAAAACAGGAACAAGATAGAAAGTGTATGCAAGTACTTTCTACAATTACAGCGGTATGGGAGCTTCTGTCTGAAGATGGGAAATGACGATGAGACAGAATCTTAACTGATCGGATCTAAAAAAGAGAGATCCAATTGTGCAGTACAAAATGTAAATGCGTGCTGGCTGAAGAATGAATGATTGAAGATGCTGAAACCAATGGCAATGCAAATAAGAGAAGGAAAAAAAAGTGGTTTGGCTTTGTTAGGAGGAATGGAGAGAGGACCAAAAACGTGATGGCGTGCTTCGTGGAGTCCACGTGCTGCTTTCTTTCTCTTCCGTATACAGTACGTAAAAAATAATAGATACGAGTGAAAATGACATGTATATAGAATAATAATAATAACTATAACGTTATTGTGTAAGAAAGTAATCACCGACAAGATTTATAAATAAATATTAATTTATGTAGTCGATAATTCATATACTATTATACCAACCATAGACAGTGCAAGGTATGCTAAGAGATAATTAAAAGGAAAAAAAGTTTTTTTGAGAACTCTCAAGGGTTAATATATATATATATATATAATTAAAATTGAAATCTACACTGATGAAATTATTGCACAATAACAGTGACAATAAGGTCCCACTCCATCTACATTTAATTTAAGATGTAATATGGTATTTATAATTTATATACAACAAGTCGTCTCGAAATCAGGTAAGTAAATGGAAGTTAATACTAATCAAGACCCGATCGGTTTGGAGAAATTAGCCAGCATGCACTGCCAAGGGAAGGGCGGTTTTTCAACTAGAGATAAAGTCTTGTATAACATATAAAGCTAACATGTGTGAAATGATCATGAGAGATAAAGTATAAACTTGTGCCTTCCCCCACTAACACTCAGTGCAACTACCTCTTGGCTATTGCTATAATAAGACCGTGCATTTATTATGAAATTCAGTAGCCATCCAGCCAGCCTAGTGAAATGTACATTACTTGAAACTTTTCAGATATGAAAATCTTCAGTGTCTTTGAAATTCTTTAAAATTTTGGTTTGATGATCTCTCTGCATCACAAGTACAAAGTAAAATCCATAATCATCTGAACATGTTGGTCCATCCATCAATAACTATGATAAGTGAGAGAATGCCCCAGAAAGCAACAGAAATTGGCAAGTGTCTGCCCTAAATTTGACACTGGAAAAGACTTATCGTAAGAAAAGAAAAAAAGCAGTTCACATAACACACATACAAGCCAACTATCACAGCTTTCCTGTCGTACAAAATCCAAATGAACACTTGACAATACCTAAAAGCAACAACAATCGGCAATTATCCAAAATAACCAAAACCTTTGAGAAGGGATAGCTCAACAAAACTGCTGGATGTCCAATATAACAAACCAACATATTGTTGAATACTTCGATGGCGCAGTCAGTTAAAACTATTAAAATTGTCTCAGTCGGGGAGTATTTGCTCACTGTCTGCATCTGCTTCCGTCTCAATCTTGGATTTTGATGGTGCTTGGCCTGCTCCAGGGGCCTGTTTCTTCTTAATCCCGCTAACGATGTTGTCAATCCTTAGAAGCATGCAAGCAGCTTCGATCGCTGTCTTGAACGTCTGTGCTTTCACGTTATAGGCATCCCAGATCTGTTAACAAATAAACAAATTCAGTTGAATGTTTATTCCCTTCATTCTTAGTTAGTGGATATTGTCTTTGTACCCACTGAGGGGATAAGTCGGGGATTATTTACTGAGCTTAGTGTAAGATAAGTAACAGCGAACAAAGAAAGGAGCAAAGAAACAAACAGAATAGCCAAGAGAATTTTACCATGGTATAACTGACTAATACTCAGCAACAATAGAAAAAATTCTAACCAAAACAAGAGAAAGAGTGAGAAGCACAATATGAACATACCTTTCTCTCTTGCATGTCAGTAATGGCACCAGTGTTTCCATCTATGCCAGTCCATGCATTTTCACCATTTGCATGCTAATTTAATAGTTTGAGAGAGAGAGAGAGAGATCAGCTTTATTGGAAACAATAGTCCACAAAACATGTTTCTCATAGTTGCAGTTTATACAAATACAATTTCTCTCCAAACAGTTTCATACCTTCCCTTGTAGTGCAGTCATAGTCCGGATTACATTAACCCCACAATTCTGTGCCAAAGTTCGTGGTATAGCCTCAAAAGCTATAGCAGCCGCTTCGTAAGGCCACTGTTTTACAATCATAGAGCATGAACATCAGGATAATATGTAACATAAAAAAGTGGCAACGCCACAGCTCACTTCCAAATTTAAGATGTTACATTCTCTGTGACCAAATGAAATGTCTACAACCCAAATCATTAAAAATTCTAAGATCATTGATCAAGAAGGTGCAAGAAATTAATAAGTTCACCTTTTCGATGCCTTCAATTGATGAACTCTTTTGCTTCAAAGTGGCAGATACTGTTAACTCTGTAGCCCCACCGCCAGGAACCAATTTTGGATTCTTGATTATATTTCTTGCCACAGACATAGCATCCTGTAATAAAACCAAACTTCAGAAAAAAACATCCCCAAGAAAGAATAATTAAACACAAGAGCATTTGTATACCTGCAAATTTCTTTCCACTTCATTCAGGAGATCCTTACTTGCGCCTCTTAAAAGCACGGTACAAGCTTTTGGGTCTTTACAGTCAATAATAAATGCAAAGAATTCATCCCCAATTTTCTTAACCTCAAATAGCCCAGCCCCAGTACCAACATCAGACTCTTGCAATTCATCTGGTCTGTTCACAATAATGGCCCCACATGCTTTTGCAATTCTATTATTGTCTGTCTTCCTTAACCTCCTGATTGCACTAACACCAGCCTTGCTCAGATAATGGCATGCCAGATCACTCAGCCCCTTCTCTGTAATTACCAGATCTGGTTTAAACTTCAGTATCTGCATGCAGAGCTTTTCAATGTATTCCTCTTCCATTTTCAACAGGATTGCCCAATCTTCTTCCCTTACCAATTCGGCATTTGTTTGATTCTCTCCTTTCTTGTATTCGAGAGGAGAATCAAGAAGGATAATACGTGGGTTGACAATCTTTCTTCTCATTTTCCCAGGGGCGACAACATCTTTGTTGAACATAACTCCTTTAAGAACCTTAGAATCTTCCAACTGGCCACCAGGAACCTTCTCGACTTTAATGTACTTCTTAATATCCACCTCTCGCAACCCTTGGCCAAGGTCAACACCAACTGTTGTGGTGGCATCAATTGCTAGATCCTTTTAGTTAACCAGAAATGAAAAAACATGTTAGATAAAGTAACAATGTTAGAGCAAACATCTGAAACAAATAGCGCACAACATTCCTTGCTTTCTGTTTTGGTTATTTGAGATTTTCCCAGTGAAAAAATAAACCATCCAACCATAAAACTGGGAAGAAAACACACAAATAGGGTTTCACACAGAGATGGGTCATACAGGGCTAACTACCAAGCTAGCTAAGGTCTCTTCAATTCCACTAGCAAGTAAGAACATACATTCTAAACTAAAAGCAACATGCCTCATGAAATTCTCTTAAAAGCATTAGCAAGCTTTGCACTCATATCAGTACAAATTAATGAATTCACAAAGAAATTTTCTCTAGGTAAAGGATGGGATGCAAGCTGACGTGATAGGAGGCAGGGCCAGCGGGCGCCATGACTCCTGCAAAACACCTTCCACCCCTTTTTTAACGCAAATGGAAGCTATAAGCTGAAGTCTTTCTTTCCTTATCTTAGTTGTTTAATTGCACTTAAGCACAATTTGCTATCAAAGTAATGAAAGACCAATTTGGATTTGGAACAATTTTTAAACAGTAAAGACTCTACACACTAGTCATTATGTCTCACACAACACCTCATGTCTTAAATGAAGAGTTTGGAAAAGATTAGAGATAGAAGGAGGGATTACACGGTCAATTAATTTTTTAAGCCAAGTGAGAAATAGAATAAGTGAAAAAGACCTTAATCTAAAAGCAGATACTTACAGCAATCAGATCCCCAAATTGACTTGTGAACTTTGTGCCAATGCAGCTCTTGACCAACCCCAACATTGTTGCACCTGCCATACAAAAGAAAATACATATATTACTAGCAACATAATAAATGAGCTAACATTCCAAAACTTCCAGGACCTCACTCCCAAAAGTTAATGCTACATCTTCTGCATATACAAATTCTATAAATTCTTTACTAAGGTTAATCAAGTCCAGAAAATATTAAAAAAAAATTGGTATCCACAAATCCAATTGTTCCACAACTATGGTAAAAGAAGACCCAAATCAGCTTTAAACCAAATGCACATGCCAAATTACATGTAGATTCAATGTTGAGAAATCAATAGTGAAGAAGACTCAGGTACTCAAAGAGACTTACGATCCTTCACATCAACAGGCATTGCAATTTTATCAAGCACAGCAACAGCATCCTCCAAAGCCTTATTGTAGGCTGAAATCAAAGAAAACTTACTTCATGGCCTCCCACGTACTCAAAAGAAAAGGTTTTAGTCAACAGAAGTGAACTACCTAAAGGAGCTAGCAGCATTACCTCGAGAGATGACTGTAGGATGATAATTCTTGTCAATGAATTCTTCTGCAACATGAAGCATCTCACCAGCTACAAGTGTGTTCAATTTTAGGAAATGAAAGGAATCACATTGGGATTAATGAATTAAGTACACATAACTAACAAGGTGGCATACACTAGTCATAACAATAAGAAGCATGTCGAATCTTAACCCACATGCTAAAATGAATTAAACAGATACAATGACCATTTGACACCAACCTTACTTTCCTTGATTAGAACCATAAAATGTTATTATCTACTGAGACCAAGAAATGTGGGAAAATGTGGCATTAGTATTCACATGTTTTGTGCAGGAATCTTACCAAGGACAATGACAGATGTTGTTCCGTCTCCTACTTCTTCATCTTGTGTTTGACTTAATTTGATCATTGACTGCCAACAAGCACAAATATAATACATCAGAAGAAAAATGCAAAACTGCAGTAGAGGTCAGGATGCCCCAAGATATAATGTTGACAGGGAAAAAATAGATTTTCAAATATTTAACAGAGGGTAGCCAAATAGATATGTGAAACAATATGGTAATGTAAGCAAACTGAGGAAGATCATGCCTTAGCTGCTGGATGTGCAATATCAAGTTCACGAAGAATAGCATTTCCATCATTAGTGACTACAATTCCTGTTAACAACCAAAATAGAAATAACCTCAGTGTTCTTAACCTAATGACAACTGAGAAGCAGAAAAGAGGAAGAAGGAGGGGTGGAAATTGTTAGTGGTTTGTAGGAAATGACATCCAAAGGTGTATACTCTTTCTCCTCAAATTCAAAGCAGCACACGAGTGGCACATGTATAAGCACTGTTGACACATGAAGAAATTATTTGCTAACAAGGAGTAAAAAAGTTACCGCCATTAGCATCAAGTAGCATCTTTAACATGGATCGAGGACCCAAGGTTGTTCGAATGATATCAGCAACAGCCTGTTTACCAAAAAGATACAGCATCATCAAAAGACCAGACAACATGCAGAATAGCCAAGTTCTAAAATCAACATTGAGTTTGAAGCAATAAACTACCAACGGAAAGGTATCTAACTGCACATTAAGTCCGGCAGGCCTAATATTCCTCCAGAACATGATATATTCTAAATCTCCTATATAATTTAAAGTACCCGAACAAGCATTTCCCCCCATTTTTTGTGACTATAAAACAATCAATAAAAGGAAAAAAAATTTAGTCGGAAGTGAACAAATTCTTACCTTTGAAGCTTGAATATTGGCATGGTGAACCTTTGTACCCGATTCACGCTTCAACGAATCCTCTGTTCATTTCAACAAAAATTTAGCACAAGTAACCAATGTTAAGGGTGTTTCCAAAGCATACACAAATCTTTACAAATACCACCAAGTTCAAAAAATTCAATGTGCTTAAATGTACAGATCACGAAGAAAACAACGATAATTGTAAAGAGAAAAAAAACCTTACTCAGAACAAGAACTGGAGCTTGCATGATTTTATCAACGTAACAAAGCCCTAACTGAGAGACAACTGATATCAACTCAACAGAAGGAAAGTTCGGATCTCTGTGTTTGAAAGTGGGAGTGTTTGCTGTGTCCTAGAAAACCCTCGAAATTCCTCCTTTCTGTTTTTACAATATTGTACCGGACTCAATTAAATGTAAACGACGAAAAGAGCCCTATCGATATAACCTAACACTCCCCATCAAAAGAACCGCAACATTATACATTAAATGTTATAATTTTCCCCTTTTATTTTTCGTCGTAGAATTAGGGTAGGGGTGCGCAGGGTTTCGAATAAGATTGAAACTACCGTGAATCCAACAAAAAAAATTAATTTCAAATCGCAATTAATTTTTTAAAGATAGATTCTAGCTCTAAAAATTGAAGAACTAACGAATTTATTTATTTTTAAAAATTAAAATTTATTTATTTATTTTATATTTTAAAAATAAATAAATAAATATCAATTCATATTTAATAAATTATTTAATTAATAAAATAATAATATTTAAAACTTTTCATTAAATTATAAAAAATTAATTTTAAATAAATATTTCAAACTCAAATATATTACGTGATGTTTAAAATTTATTTTTACATTTGTGTATACATAATTTTTACGTAAAATATTTTTATATTTAATTTAATAAATAATTTATTAAAATTTTTTTTATTAAACTACATAAAAAATTAACTAATATATTTAATTTAATTTATTATATTATTTATATAATAATTTTTATTTTTTATTTTTTAAAATTTTTGAATAAATTAAAAATTATATAAATATTTTATATATAAACAGTATAATATTATTAGATATATAAATATATTATATATATTTTTTGTAATATATAATAAAGTCAAATAATAATGTAATATTTTTTAAATAAATTATTGTATAGCAATATATTTTATAAATTATTTTTATTATCTTTCAATTACTTAATTTTTCATTTATGCATTTTATTACTTTTATTATTTAATACAATTAATTTAAACTTTTATGATTTTTTTTAAAACAAAAATTATAAATTAAGAAAATAAATAAATAAGATACTATGTTTTAAAACCAAAACTGAATAGAATCGAAAAATAGAATAAATTCTAACTTTATATAAAACTAAAATTGAACTTGATTTTGCACAACCCTACTTAGAATAACTTTTTCAATTGCCAATTCATTTCATATGCAACTCTGTAGAGATTTTTCACAGTTTACTTCCCACTTTTATGCCAATATATACTAATTTTTCAACTTTAAACTTACACACAAATTTTAAATTTCAATTAATTTTGCACTTTCAGTATCATTAATTAATGCTATATAATTATCACACTAATAATATATAAAAATTAATTATTGACTTCATATGTGACAATCGATGATTAGTGGTGCATCAATTGACTATTAACATTACATCCTAACTTTGCACACTTTTATTACTTGTACATGTATATGTACACGGTTGAAGATTTTTTAACTAAAATTTTAAGTATATATTATTGTTTTGTACAAACTAATCTATACAAATTAACAAAATATTGTTATATCATTGCAATATAACTTTTTTATTTACAAGAATAGAAAAAAAGTTACATGAAAAATTTGATAGTAATATAATATTTCTGCATCAATTATAAATAAAATCTGCATTCCAACAATATCCAAAATTTTCATTACAATATTCCTGCAACATACAAGATCTACATTACAAGATAGAGAACAGTCACTTTTATTTCTTCCTTAATTCAAGCTTGTTTCATATGTAAATTACAACGATTTGGGTTTGCTTTTATGTACATGAGAGGAACAGGAAATCATTTTAATCATTTAACTGAGTGACGGTTAAGACAAAGGCAATTCTCACATTTATTAATTTTAGAAGGTTTGTGTTATTATTAATAAAATATTCTAACTATATATCCCAACTTTGAATTATTAAATGTAAAACCTTTATTCTACACGTTTCATTACCCAACCCCATATAGAATCATGATCGGGTTAATTGCCTAAACTATAAGAGAAGGAATAAAAAGAAAACAGTTCTCGTTCAGTCGTCAAGATCTTAAATTGTTAATAAAAGCAGAATATAAAGAAAAAAGAAGAATATTCGAATAGAATGACACTGCTTACCCCGTAACACATAAAGTCGCATAGAAAGTAACCTAACGGTTAAAGAGTTTTGCAATTAATCATGTTTTCTTTGTGTTCATAATTTAGGGCATGCAGGAGAACTTTTTAGAAGGGTCTATTTGGGACTCAGATTGATCTTTGCGATGGAAAAAAGAGAAAATCATCTTTATATATACAGATTACTTCATCAATTTTGTGGTGTTTCCCAAAAATAACGTGTGTGCACCAGTAACAGTGAGAAAGCGGTGAGAGCCAAAGTAATGAAACATTATCGCGTAGAATTGCAATTATAACTAAACCTCACACCTGCCAATGATGCTCATTGACTGTAATACAGAAAACCACTCAGGAAATTTGGGCAGGCCAATTCCCATCCACGAAATAACAAATCGTCGATTCTATGAGAGCTGGGTTGATAGACAAACATGCCTCACTTGTGAAAAAATAGACCCTGCTTCCTTCCTTTCCAGCCTCACTTCTGAAAGAATAGACCCCGTCTCTTTCCTTTCCTCCTTTCACCAGCCTGCAACATTTGGCCAGGGAAACCACAAGTAAACATACATCTCCAATGGCAATTTCAGTGCACCAGATTGAAGTTTTCACAAATCTATGCTCAAAATATGACTAGAATTGGTACATTGATCTTTCATTCACCTATTTGGACATCATTTAATAACAAGCTCAATTTGACTCAATTCAGCTATGACCAAATCAAATTTGAGTGAAAAAGGTTTACTTAAGAGTTATAATTTTGTCCAATCAAATTTCAGCATAAATATAAACAGAAGTCCGAGAGTCATATGTTATTTACAACAAAAGAGACAAAATGGTTTCGTAGTGAAGAAGTATACCCTTATGATAAACAATCTCAAAGTAAGCACAATTGTATCCCTTGAACTGCAAAAGAAAATAGGAGGCACACTTACATCAAGAAGGGGTCCCAAGAAAAAAAAATCTATAAACCACAAGCCGGTTGCTGATCCAGTTAAACTACCAATTGAAAGCTGTGATAAGCCACCACATTCCAGAAAGAAAAATAAACCAATTTCTTCAGTAGTTTGAAAAGAATAAGCAAGATCAACTCTAGAAAATAGAAAAACAACTTTAGATTTGAGGTATCCAAAGTTTTCACATTGTTTAATGTGTTCTTGTCAATATGCACATGTAAGATATAGTATCTTTAAGCCTTATAATTGTAGCAAACTTTGTAAGAGTAAATTTCATTGACCTTTGCCTAATTATACGCAATATCGACTGGTTTACGTTTTCATCAATAACTTCTTTGAACAAGAAAGGTCTTTTATAAATTTGAAGGAAATTTTTCACGAATTGATGAAATTTGGAAGAGATTTTTGATTAATGTTGAACTGTCCCAGTCTATATATTCATCAAAGTGTGGCAGATGTCAAATGAATTACCTAATATATGACAACATTAAGGAAATTGTCAGAAGTTGCTTGGGCTTAACATGCAACATGTCACAATTAAAGTTATCTATCAAATAGTTGGCCATTCAAACTTATGAGAAATGGAATCGGGCTTAACATTTGCATACACTCAAACTGGAACAAGATTGTTTGGAAGCTTCTTGTTGCACTTCTCCCTCATTCAAGCTCATATCCCTTTCAAATCCAAAGCCTCAGACAGCAAATTTATTAAATTCACACTCAAAATTAGCTCTTCTGCCATTCTTTCCTTGTATTAAAAAAAGGAAAGAACTTTGACCATCAACACAATATATTAATTTTTAGAATTATCTCCATCCAATGAATCAAGTTTATGGCATAAGAAACATCACAAACTTCTTTGTCCTTTCCTCTTGGTATAAAATTACAAAAAAATTTGGAACTTACCAACTAATGTCTGGTGCACTGCTATCTGCTCGTAATTGCTGCATATTGCCACTAGAACCAATTATCATGAATTCTGTTGCATTTCCGAAAGGAATTGTAACCTAAAAATTGGGGCAAAAAAAGAAAAGCACTAAGCATAAAGCTAGCAGCCAATTATCATGAATTTGCACAGTTTGCAACATAATTGCAGCCATGGATGGCCCAAGTAAATACATATTTTCTTAAATTAAAAAAAAATAGGCTGAAGACAGAATAACACATGCCAAGAGTTCATAGAGTCAATGAGAGGTTTTAAAGTCTAGGACGTTGATTTCACCAGAATCAAAATGACGATTAGCAACTGCAAGTAACTGGTACTCTTCCATGCCGTTTTTACATGAATTTACTCAATAAATATATACTTTTTTAACACACACACACACACACACACACACACACACACACACACACACACACCACACACACACACACACACACACACACACACACACACACACACACACACACACACACACACACACACACACACACACACACACACACACACACACACACACACACACACACACACACACGCAAAAGTTGCACATATTATGGAGCATAAAGCTAGCCTTGTCAATTTAAATTGCTAGGATTTCAGAATTCTTAGTTGAATATTAAAATTGGAGAATGTAAAATCACAATGGATTGAAGCATGAAGCATTCTACCCAAGGTTAGATTCTATGGAGGTCCTTATCGCAAACAAGAGATCCATTTTTCTTTTTGGTTATTTTTTTCCTCCTCTTTTTTTCCTGGCGGGGGAAGCAGAAGTGGAAATAGGAAGGGAATATTCAATGTTAGGTCTCTATGCTTTTTGTCTGACGATAGAGAAAGCTACAAGAAAACCAAACTTATACCGGCCCTCAATTGTTATCCAAAGCTCAACCAAGCCTAGAACTTGACACAGATTATATCCACTGCTATAGGTAAAAGGATTACAAATCATGAAACACATTCCATAAACAATAGAAACCAACAAATTTATCTGCAGTGTAACATGGTTAATTGCTTGTTTCTATAACGATGATGATGATGATAACAATGATGACAATGATAATAGTACTTATAATAATAATAAGATTAATGTAGTCAATCTCTACCTACAAAGAATCAAATTTAAATATGAAATCTTTAATAATAAATAGATTAATGTAGTCAATCTGTACCTACAAAGAATCAAATTTAAATATGAAATCTTACAGTTGTTGTTGGTGAAAACTTTTCAGTGATGCCAAGACCACTGGGAACAGTACACTTGATACTATAACCTTCCCTCTTAATGGCCAATGTAGCAGGTTCCCATATATCAAGATATCCAGTCTGCAACATCAAAAAACATTTGTAAACATTCACCGTACCTTGAAGAATAGGAAAGAAATTAAGAGTAATTTCTGGAAGGAGATTGACGATCAAACAGAAAAACAGAATAATAAAATTGGTTTCTTTCTTTAAAAATGTGCCATACCGACACGGTCACTCTGAATGATGCATGACCACTATAAAAAGTCTTTTCAATGTAGTTCTGCATCTCAGGATCTGCATAAAGGGAAGCAAATTATATACTACATCAACAAAATCTGCCAATATGTGATGCCCAACATAAGATCAATGTATTAGGAAAAATAAATTGATCTTAACAAAATTAGGGACTCCAAGGGAGTTGAATAAAGTTCAATCTTATCAGTAGAGGGGAGAATATTTAACTAAAACATTGTGGCAAGAGGCTAACTTTCCAGTTAAAAATATAATAAAAAGTGCAATTTCTGCAGTTCATGATAGAGAGAACACATATCTCAATTTAATGGACTTCTTGCTCCAAGACATGCTAGGATTTGGTTCAGTGTTCCTTGCTAAGGATGCAAACTCAACTTGTGAAGCAATATGAAGTGCATATGTAACCAACAATTTTATTAAAACATTGTGGCAAGAGGCTAACTTTCCAGTTAAAAATATAATAAAAAGTGCAATTTCTGCTGTTCATGATAGAGAGAACATGTATCTCAATTTAATGGACTTCTTGTTCCAAGACATGCTAGGATTTGGTTCAGTGTTCCTTGCTAAGGATGCAAACTCAACTTGTGAAGCAATATGAAGTGCATATGTAACCAACAATTTTATGCAAAGGTATGAAAGCCTAAACTTTCTGATTGAGACAGCATTTCAACCTTAATCAATAATTGGTTCAATCTTGGACCAAGGGAAGGAGTAAAGGTGCAGGGTTCTTAGCTTAAGTGTAAGATCCTAATAACTATTAGGCTTATCTCTTTGGCTTTCACAAATTTAATATTTTTTGTTTGTCAATAATGCAGTAATAATAAAAATAACAACTGATACAAATGCAACGCTTACAACTGACTTCAAGTTTGCAGTTTCTGTAAGGGATTTTCAAATATCTCAATTTTCAAATTGTATATATGACAACAATGAAAAGCATGCATCGTGAAATGTTCATGCATAAACTACAGTTGAAACCAACAGAAACAGCGGCAAAATTACTCACCACAAGTGATCTTTCTGTGATCATTGGCAAATACCTTTACAAGCTCTCCCTAGAATCACAAGAAAGCAAGTCAGATATGAAAAAAAAATAAGTGAGAAAATATGGTCATAATATGAATTGCATGTGAGAAATGAATAGTTATAAGAAGATATTTTAGAGACAAAGATAGAACAACATGATTAATGCCACTAACTTTCATAAGACAGGTTCTTGCCAAAAAAACTTATATTATCTTAAATGTTGAGGCATTAATACTAATCCAAAGAACTATGCAATCCACAGCTAATACCTTCCGCTTCTGGTCATCCAGAGGCTGCACTTCTATGGCAAGATATGTATCAACATCATCAGCAGTAACAAGATAGTTTGGCTGCTTCGCTCCTGTCAACATACAGTGCTCGAGAACCAGATACAGAGATAAGAGCTGGAACAATCATGAACGAAAAATATCAAAGAGAACAAGGAGAATGGTACCCTCTATGTAATTAACAGATCCATCTTCCAGATGTTGTACCCACTGCTAATGCAATAAGTAACGCAAGATCATATAAACAATAAAACATCCAAACAAAGAATTACTTGACACAAAGCAATTCACCAGTCAACAGTGAAAGAATCTGAAAAATGCACCTCAAAATTACAACTAGTTGTTCCATTAATAGAATATCCGCATGCCTGGAGTTGTCGTCCAGGAAAAGTTTCTCCTGAAATTTGCAGGCCCTCGATAGCTGGCAAGGGATCATCATCCGCAGCTGCAAAATTGCAAATTTTAAAATTTGAGATAGCGAACACCATTGTGTGCTCACTACTGATACTAAGTTTTGGAGTACAAGAGGTCATTACCCTCAGAAAAAGATGAAGAATGTTCTTCATGAACAGCTGGAAGATAAGGAGAATAAGAAGAATTAGGGTCATCAAGCGTGGCTGTGTAAGGCGAGTCTGCTGAAGGCCAATTGGATGAATGATCTCTCTCACTCTGGTGTTCCTCGACATCAGGGTCATCCATCTCATTGTTGCTGACAGGGACACGAAATTTGACTTGCTTATTGGCAGTTTCTTCACCATATTGAGTAGCATTTAGATCATCATTAGTAGTGGCAAGCTGTGCAGGTATAGCTTGGGTAGAAAAATCCCTGAAAAAAGACCAAGTCACTCTGTCAGGGCACCCATTCAGATGATTTCAGAAACAGCATAAGCATTCCACAAACACGAGTCTTGTACAAGACCAGGGCAAGCATCTAAAAGAGAAAAATGGACAAGGATATAATCATTTTTTTTTCCCCGGAGGCAAGAAACTAATATTAGTTCTTGCAGGAAAGTATAATTGCCGCATCAGAGCACAACACACTTGAGAAATTGAAATTGTGATTGAAAAGGTCTAGCAGTTAATTTGTTAACTAAACTAGAAGAGCCAATTAACGTTACCATAAGTGGGAACACTATGATTCCAATAGGAAAAGTTCAGCAGTTCCTCTGTTAGCATGAATCTCTGAACAAAGATTCATTCATGAATGACCAATGAACATAAGAATCCAATGAAAACAGAACCCACCAATAAATGTAGATGGTTGTAATTTGTACATTCAGTTCACAGAAGCAGTCTCCATTTGACCAGGCTCACCTGCTTGCAAGAGGTGAATACCTCTTCATGTCATCATCCAGATTTTTCCCAACACCATGCAAACCATCCTGATGATGGCCCAACAAATTCCGATCCGTGGGTCCTTGAGCATCAGAGTTTGTTGGCATCTTTCCATGGGAATATGTCGGCGGTGTTACCAATTCAAGCCCATTTTTGCTCTGAAACGAAAAAATAGGAATTTAAGGAAATTTTTCTGATACAAGTTGAAAGAAATATTGAAGATATGAGCATATTGAAGTAACAAATGCTGCACTGTGGAGCTACATTGGAGTTGTTCAAATCTGAATGCCAAGGTGCTAATTGATACTGTGACTCCTTAAGTTTTGACTGGGAGCAGAAAAAGAACTTTATCAACACAAAACATTGATGGTGGAAACAAAAAGTAACCCATCAATATCTGCATGACATACCTCAGTAAGAATGAGCTTCTCCTGCAAATGTTTAAACAGAACCTGCAAGAGTAAGAAAGTTCAGACAGTAAAAACCAGCATCTAATGTAAACAAGAAGCAGCTTTATGTAAGTAGGCTTTATTTAAAAAAAATCTTTGAATTAAAGCTTCCAAACAGGATACTCCAACAAGTGGAACCAAGAATGAAAAAGAAAAAAAGAAAAGAATCTTGCAGATACTTTAATATTTCTGAACAAACATAATCCATAACCACAACAATATTTTCCTCTACATTTCTTCTTTGCTAAGATACAAATCTTTTTACTCATAATTTTGTGAGGTTCAATCTTGTATTTTCCCCCTGATTGCCAAAGATCCCCTGGTGTGTGTGCTGGGTTAGAAACAAGGCTAGTGCCCAACCCTACAACCTTAGTAATCAGGATATCTGTCACACCCATAATTCTGAGCATGCTTGTTGAGGCACAAACAACAAGCACAGCCCTAGTTTCATGTCCACAGAGTGAAGGGAGATTTAGCCATTCTTGGTGTAAAACTAATCAAGGGCTAGAGCCGTCCTCGTGATGAACGCAAGACAGGTTAGAACTAGTAATGTGTGAGTTGTGTAAAGCTGATCCTCGAATATGTACCCATTCGAAGGGTGTTGTGCAAGCTGGAGAAGGAGATTGTGACAATTGGTATCAAAGCTGACTCTCCTCACAGTCTCGTTGATACTTGGGAGAAGCATACATTAGAGTGACGGATCTAAAAGAACCTGCTTAATTAAGCAAGGTAATACAGGGTGTACCTCACCTTGAGCTATAATTACCATACTCAAAGTGCCCTGATTATCTACGCTAAGTACTTTTTTTAAGGGAGAACAGCCGACAAAGTAGAACCTCAATGATAGTAACTGATAGGGTTGAGATCCAAGAAGATTGCCTCGTGCATCAGGACGTGCATGATTTTTCTGTTGGGGTTGGTTTGTCACACCTATAATTCCAAGCATGCTAGTTGAGGCACAAATATTGAATATGACTCTAAGTCTATGTGCACAAAGTGAAGGGAGATTTAGCCATCCTTCACACAAAACTAGTTGAGAGCTATGGTCATTCTTCTAATGAGCCAAGGTAGATTGAAACTAATAGCAAGCAAGTTGTGTAAAGCTGACCCGTGCATATGTACCCATCTGATGGGTGCCACAGAGGCTAGAGAAGAAACTTGTGACAATCTCTATGGGATACTATATCGTAGAAAGGTCTAACCTCTGGGTTATAAATCAAAAGAGTCATCCCATTTGACCTACCCCATAGGGTTATTATTTCTTGATTCAAGCACTAATATAAATTAAAAGCCACTCACTACACCACATAACATTGCCAAATCTTTTCTCAAGCCTTTTCACGCCCAAGATAAAAAGCAATAGGCTTGTAAAAGCACAACAACAATTTTGGGGCTCCTTTTAATCCAAGCCACAATGTCTAAAAATTTATAAGTTAAGCAAAAAATTTTGCTTCTTCCTTTTCTATATTTCTCAACACTTCTAATCTTTACCCAAAACTTGCAAAGCTAACTCTAGCCATGATGCCTAGATTTTTTAGTGCTTTTCTCAGGCCTATTATCATCTATATCATTAGAGATGGCAACAGATAAGATATTCGAAAAATTTAAGATATTTGTATCCATATCTTATTGAAATACTCAATATCTATATTCTATTCATAGCTGTTGAAAATTATATATTTGAAATCTGTATTCATACCTAACTAAAAAATTGGATATTCGTAATTGTCCAAAATAACCAAAAATTAATTAAACATATTACAAATATTAATTTTTAATTCAGAGCTTAAATGCAAAATTAAGTTTTGATACCTTTGTTAAACCAAGCTGTGGCTTGTATGATATGGATTTCATTTATAGTTAATTTTAAATAAAACATTGCATCAAAATGTATCCAATAAAAATAATATTTTAAAATCTATTTAATAAAAATAATATTTCAAACTATAAATCATTCACATCACAAATAATATCTATCATTATTTGTAATGAAAATTTAGGTTTGAAAATAGATTAAACTATAATATAATACTCAATTTAAAAGTACCAATGCTTGGTAAATTCATTATTTATTGATAAGGAATTAAAACAAAAATTCATTATTTGTTGATAAGGAATTAAAACAAAAAATGTATATATACTCTAGAGTTAAACAAAAAATTAGAATTATATTTTTATGGTATAGGGTAGAGATTAAGCTCAAGTGAATTTATTATAATTTAATTAATATTATTATTTTTGGCCGAATATCATTTATTCAATAATCAAAACCATATCCAACTGAAATTAGTTCCAAATACCTATTTTAATATCTATAACCTATTCAATATCTGTTAAATTTCAAATATTGAATATTTTTCCCAGTTAGATATTATCGAATATCCATGATATCTAACCAAATTGCCATCCCTATGCATCACAGTCTCTTGTACATAACTTCAAGGAACTCTTGGGCTCATGTTATTTTTTGCCCATCTATTATAAGGAACACAAAAATTTTATAATAACTGTTAAAAATATCCCTGATCCTAGTCAAAAAATCACCTCCCTCCTTCCACATAACTTTTGCACACTCTTAGTGTTTAGTCTTTCCCCATTAGCTATGATCCTTCTGCCAAGTGCAATATTTCTCACCCTGCAGTTGATACAGATATCACATGCCAAACAGTGATCATTTTCGCTCTAATATCAAAACAAATGAAATATAGGGTTAGAAGTTGGGTGGCAGACAGCTAGTTGAACTCAGATCAAGGCTAGCAAGTTGAAAATTTAATTTTCCGGATCAAATTTATGAAATTCCAGAAGAAATACAGAAAACAACTGGAAGATCAAAAGCTGTGAGGTTCAAAAACTAAACTCTTAAGACTTTTAATTGACTCAAAATTTGTTGTTCAAAACGCTTTTAACAGCAACAACAATATAAAATGCTTCAAAGCCCAAGGAATTCTGGTTCATAATTTTTGGACCAAAATTGAACCCACAAAACTTTGACAACACTATTGTCTTAAATTATACCATTAAAATTGTAAATCATAAACCATAAAATTACGTTTATAAACCTAATTTAATCCTCAAGTCACCAATTAGCAGCAAGATCCTTTTTGCATTTGCATCTAAGACACTTGATCTATACGGATTGCAATTGCACCAATACGTCACCAATTTTATTGCTCACCTCCTTAAAGAAGTGCAAGAAACCAACATCACAAATGACTTGAGAAAGGGATGGTACTCGTAAACTCTCAAGCACAGATTCTCCAGATTTTCACTTTGCCTGGGAAGAGAGGTGGAAAGAGAAAATGATAGGTGGATAACAAAAAATGGTTTTTATTATATATGATACTCATCATATAAATTTTCCAGGTATCATGACAACATTACATAACTAATCAAACACTCAAAGCAGATAGATCTAAATATCTAAAGTTGATTTTTAAAGGCAAACATTTTATAGGCAAGCAAAATTACACAGGGTGCAACAGAAATGGCAGTTAAACTATTTTTCCCTTAGAGAAATAGAAGGCTAGCTGCATCACAGAAACAATTTAAAACCATCTGATACTGACCTTGACATTGCTAACAATGGATTGGGCATCAGGTATTGGTGGCTGCAGAGAGTACTCTGCAAGAAGAGGCAACAGAGACTGCACAAATGTTGCCCTTTCTTCTTGTGCAGCCTAGAAAACAAACTGGTGAACCTTAGAGCTTGTTTAAGTTTCTAATTTAGAAATATGGAAACAACATATGATTGATTAACAATTTTACATATGATTATCATAGCAACACAGCATCAAACTTGCATTATCATTTAATTGTTTATAGCAATAAATATCTTACATAACTTAAAAAGTAAAGAGAGTTATCTTCTGGAGTTAATAATGAATGTTCAACTACAATAAGCTCTCCATTTGAGTTAGCACTCTCCATTTGAGTTAGCACAGGAAGGGACATACATTCTATTTTAAATCAAAGCATTGCAGCCAATTTTTATTCACATAAACATATATGGTCATCAAAATGTGTACTTAATAACAGCATGATCACCAAAAATGAGCATGTAGTTGATTATATTACCTATGACAATAATCTACCATCATTTTAAATAAAATGGAATCTTTATGGTTCTTAAAAAAACAGTTTCACAAAACTTCCAATAACAGACATACAAGGTCAATCTACTTGATACATGCCAGAAAAATAACTAAACAGAACATAGACCTGTAGTTGGTATGTGAGATGTATATTTTCTTCAATTATGTCTTGTCTATACGAAAGAGCTTTTGATGCAGCATCTACAAGGTCTTGTTGTTGTTGATCAAAGGCCTAGTAGCAAGAATTCCAAAAGAACTTTAATTTACCCCCTGAAAAACATAAGAAAGAAAAAAGGAAGAAAGGAAGTGGTGGCCTGGTAGATGAATTAATTAGTGATGGATAAAGGCCTGCCTACCATACGCATGTAAGCGATGCGCTTTTGAAGAACATATTTTTCGTTGCGTATTTGTGCCTCCTATCATAAAATATTTGTTATTACTAACTTTGACTAACAATATGGCAACAAAAGAAAAGAACTAGAAGAAATCAAGATATATTAATCCTGATGTCATGCAAAATCATAAAAACACATTTTACCTTAATGGAATATTCAGAAAGATGTTTCCGTAACAACATAATCTCTTCTTCATGTTCCCGAATCTTATGAACAAGGTCCTTGCAGAATATAGAATTGGCTCGCCATAAATTAAAAATTTTAAAAAGGAAAAATACATATTCTAGAATCATATGTGAATACCTGCTTCCATAGGCTACTAGGATTATTTACTTCAGCCATTGGCATCAGTCCCTGTCCAGACGAAGTAAAACGTGGATCGTATTCTCCATCTATTTGGTACCTAATATAAAAATGTAATGTTGTCTTAAATAGTGCTTAACCTTCATTGACATTCCTTCAGATCATTACAAGTTGCAATATTTATATAATCATGAATTCCTATTTGATGTGAGAAACCTGGTCGGTGAAAATGATGTCGTAGATGGTGAAGATAACTGAGAGGGGCCTGGAGTATCGGCATGAGCTTGCCCACCACAAAGTACCTTTAATGTTCCATTGTTCTTACTGCTCTCAGATTGGAGGTCTGAACGGCTTTGCACTGTGGCATCTTCAACATTTGGTTTCAGATCTTGCTGGAGAACCAGTGAACTTGACTGATCAACATTAAAAGTATTGCCCATGCTCTTGATTCTATCTTCTTGATTATTGACTGAGAGAACTGATTGATGAACTTCATAAGGTCCACGAAAACTCTCTTCCCATAAATCACCATGAGGTCTTCGACCAATTGATTCTGCTAATTTCTGGCAAATTTCATGAAAATAAAACAAAATACAAAAATAATACATGCACCACATCAGCTAAAACAAATCTATGTCCAAAAGACAAGCTGAAATGATAGAGACAAACTCGAATGATAGCAGAAACATGAAAAGCAGCCAAATGTTAATGCAGCCTAAACTCAATCATCCTTCAATTAATTTCTTTCTTAGCACAAGCAGTCACAAAAGAAGCACTGACATATTTTTCGAGTTCCTGACTCCTCATGAGAAGTTCCGTCTTCAATCGATTGTTCTCTTCTACCTGTCAACAGGAGTAAAATAACACAGGTTAGCAAATCAAATCAAAGCAAATAATAAAATTGGATTCTTTCATTTCCTTTCCAGTTCTTACAAGCAAAAGTTCAAACAAAGGAACCGACAAACAAACAAGAAGATTTCGTAAGCTTAATTTGAAAGGAAAGTGCATTGAGTATGCGAAATTGATAATCTAAAAAAGAAGGGAAAGAGAGAAAGTAGAAAGATACCTGCTGTTTGATTGTGGCCTCTGCGGCTTCGACCGCTTTCATAACCTGCAATAAGCTGTCGTTTTTACTATTGCTATTATTGTTCGAATCATTATCTCTATCGTTCAGCGTTAGCCCCGAAAACTTATCGGATAAATTTCCGCCATGACCGTTCTCCATTTCTCTTGCAATCAAACTCAATTCCAATTCCAATTCCAAATCAATTCATAGCTACTGCTCTATTATTCTAATACATCTCCGTTATGGTCGTAATAATTAACAAAGAAAATAAAAACATAATATCTGTTAGTAGTTTGCCTCACAGAAATTCAAAATTGAATATAATGAAACCCTAAACAGAATAATAAGAGGTGCCCGAAATCAATTGACTGAGCGTGCGTGTAAATTACGACACGATGTATTTTGATGATAGAGGAAGAAGACTTCCTTTTTCTTGCCCAAAGCAACGCATGAACTCGTCTTTCAGTGGTTGTCTCCTTCCAGCAAGCTAACTTATTTCTCTCTCCTTTTTGCTTAATTATTTTTTTTTAAAAGTCATTGCGGGTTATTCTAGATAGTTTTAAAAATAAACCAATGCCCTCCACACCCCAAGCTTTCATAGACATACACTATGAGATGAACAACTACTAGAATTTCATTTTTTAGCTCTTCACCTATGTGTGGAACCGTTAACTTAATTTTGAAAATAAAACAAAACAGTGTTTGATTCTTACTTTACTGTTGGTAGAGAACACTCGGGGTTTAACTTGTATTCAATAGTTTGTGATTTCATTCGATGACAACTACGACTTCAAAGCCAAACACCATAATGTTAAACGTATCCTTTACTATCTGACTTCACTTCTGTTTTTCGGATGCTCGCGTTGTAAAAACGTTTTTTGTTTTCTTGGTTATTTCTTTTAAGTGCTAACATATTGTTAGATATCCATCGATTTATGTTGTTAATTGCGCATAGTGTGGTGAAGTTGAGAATTTGAACTGTACACATGGGGAATTTTATCCCCATTGTTTGCAAAGAAGATGTGCAATTAATACTTAATTTTAAAAGCACAACACTTAAACTCTATTTAAAATTGAAATGCTTGTTAAAGGACGAAATCTTTAAATTTCAAGTAACAAGAAAAAGTGAGTAATCCTCACTAATAATTAATATGTAATAAAAATTTCATATGTTATATTCTTGCAATAAAAAATACTATAATTTTAAATAAAATTTTAGAATAATAAACATTAACTTTTAGTTAATATTAATCGTTATAATTCACTCTTTTATCACAATTGTCATGTGATAATACTTTATTTAAAAAAAAATTAAATTAAAATATATTTATCCTAAATTTTAGGAGAGAAACTATAATTGCCCCTCTTTTTTTCACTATTACTTTAAAAATAATGATATTGAAATTCCCTTATTGTTATGGCCATAAACCTTATTTAGTATATATATTCAAACAGTCTTTATTTGTAAATTTGACATTTAAATAAAAACAAAAGACATTATATCCTGTAAATGGTATTCTGGTCTTTAATTCAATTTGAAAGAGTTATCCAGACTCACGCAAAGTTAAAGATCCAGAGCAAGACCAAAACGACTTATGACAAAGCTCCAGTCTACTTCTCCGGGCTCGGCAATTATGCAACTACCTCACTTTTATTTTATTTATCATGCTAATTATTGCTTTGATATAATTAATTATGATTGTTTTTTCTAATCAATGTCATTCTAAGATCAATGTGTTCATCCCCAAATGATTAAAAACCTCGGGTATAATTCCAACTTCTGCATTTTTAAATTCTTCCTTCAATGGAAAGAATTAAGAAAGTAGCATTCAATTATCATAACTTTATTCTCTGAAATGAAGGACCTAAGGTTTTTATGAAAAGCTTACCACAGGAATTTACAGAACAGAAGAACTATAAACTTATTTTATCACTAAAAAAGTAATCTTCCCAGATCAATTGGGAAACCACTGCTGAAGAATGTCACACAATAATACAGCCTTTGCTTGGCTCTCACCACTCTTCCAGACCTTGAAATCTGGAGAAAAATAATCTGCATCACTCCAACGTTTTAGTGATGCAATTGAGAAGGGACCCTGTATGTCGCCTTGGGGATCTGCATAATGCCATTCCATGCATTTCAATTCAGTCATTTTTCTTTCTGCCAACGGTTCATCTTCTTCATTTCCATCATCATTGTCACTTAAATCAATCACCTCCCTCTCTGCCAACACCTCAGCAATCTTTTTTTCCTCTATTTCCACAATATGCAATGCAGCATTGCTCTCGGATTGCATCACTTTTTGTCTCTCTTGGGGTTTTGGAACAGAAGTATCTGGTGCGTTCTCTGCAACAACCCAGCCAGTCAATGATAGTTTTACATGACAGAAAGTACAAGAGAAACGAATACCTGCAAACTGCTAGAAGAAACGAAGCTAGTTCTTAAGCAAGTTGATGATTCCCCTTTTATTTTCCTCTTTAAACTGATGCAGAATGAACTTTATTCTATGATAAATGACAATTTACCTGTTTTTGTAAGCTTTTCTGACTTCAGAAAGGCCGCTTGGATCCCTATAGAAAAAAAAAGGTAAAATGAAATTAAGTTACTTTCAAGCTTATACCTAGAAGGAAAGGTAGAGCTCTGGCCACTGTGACACTAATCTGCATTGTTAAACAAAAATATGCTAACTTCAGAGTCAGCAAAAAAGTATGGTAACTTCAGAGATTGACAAGGGCAATTCATTGCTACACTGATTTTTGGTCTATGAAAAGTAAGACCAGCATGACCCCCCCTCCAAAAAAAAAGATGCAAAGAAAATCAAAATATTTGCCCAATCACTAAAACCTAACAAACATGTATGAACACTACAACCCAAATCACTTTTCACCATCTAATCAGTAACAGTAATTGGTAATTAGTTTGAAAAGCAGAAGCCAAAGTTCTAATAAGATGGAATTTGTGAGATAATTTTGTAATTGCCAGTTCATTTTCTTCCCATAAGATCATTAACAATAAATCCCATTGGATCAAAATCACCAAGTACACCAGAACAATTGCAACTTAGAAAACCAGATTAATCTATCATGTGATCTTACTTCAAGCATATTACGCTGGAACTGTTGGATTCATTCTAAATGCTACTCAAATTAATCTGGAAAGTTTTCAAGTGAACTCAAATCAATCTAACTGCCTTTGGCTATATCAGACAATATTCTATTATATCCAGCGATAAGATGAATATGTCACCAAGAAAACATCAGTATGACCTAGGAAATAAATAATAGTTCATAACCTTGGTGCCACAAGAAAAATATCTGTGAACACATGCCGAATAGGTGTTTCTGCACATATCATGTGCAAGAATGTATGTATACATGCTCACATGGAGATTTAAGAACCTCAACTTTGGAGGGCAACTTTCTTAAGGGAAATGACAAAATTAATGACACACCTTCAGCTTCTGTACTAAGAGATACCAATGATGAACTACCATTAGTTGCCATATCACAAGTAGGAATCTCTGAAGACCATTTGAGAATTGGTGTTAAAGAACCATCTTTTCCTTTTTCCAAAGTATCTGGGCAATCCTGAGGTGCAGCCTCCAATTCTACCTCATCTGCAATAATTTTTGGAAGTTCGTGCAAAAGCCGTTCCTGTTCAGCTGGAGTCTGGAGCAGCTGTCTAGTCTCCAGGTACTCAAATAGTGTGGGGCTCAAACTAATCAAGGATCCCATGATGATTATAGCAGGTTTAGTTTCAGTTATCCATTCTTATAACAAGCCATCATTTGTTATTCAAAAATTAAATTACCATGACCATTTGCTTTTCTTGCACAAAATCACCTCAATTGGAATAATTGTAAGAATGGGAACCAAAAAGTGAGCTCAGCCCTCAACCTATGAACCAATAATTTTTCACATAAGTACCAGTGTATAAACTGTAAAATAAGGTGATAAAAAACAAATAACTTGCATTGTATCACCGAAGGAAGATAGATTATCTGTAATATTAAGGGGTACTCCCTATACTTATGCCTTCTATAAAACTTCTACATAAGTTATGTCTATCATGAAAGGATATTCTCGGCGCCATCCCTTTTCATTGGCTCGATCAATGAGCTTTTGCAGCAATGCAAGTTCTCTCACAAGCCACTGAAACAAACACAACACAAAGTAGAAACAGCTACGGTAAGTAGAAGTCAACTGTGGATTACATCAATGAGAGACAATGACGAACATACCAAATTTAGGCCAACAATTTGCAGTTCAAGATAGATTTTCCAATATAATAAGTAAACCAGTTTCAATACGTGCACATTTTGATGTATTATGTGAACAAGCCATAATTGTATCCAACCAATTATACCCTTGAAAGATAAGCATACTGGAAGCAATAGAAATATAATGGCAGTTTAGGTTTCTGACACAGCTATTTGTTACTTGTTGAAGGTTAAGCTTTGTTTGGCCAAAATGCATACACTTTTTTTTAATCATAATTTGAAAAAACAGATTGTACTTATAGAAGTACTGGTTTACAGGGGGGTGAGTAGTCCACCAACTCCAGAAACACCCAGGGAATTCACAATTAGAAAAACAACAGCTCCAGAAAACTTCTATCTAGCCTATGCAGACAGAACTGATATGGGAAGCATTTATTAGCCATACCAAAGACTGAGCCAAATTATATAACATCAACCAAGAATCTGGCCAAAAAAGTACATACATGCTTTGTTATATTCTCATGCAGAATTAGAGCCTTTTCTTCAAGTTCCAGCTGTCAAAGGTTTAAAAAGCACATTAGCAAGTAAAATTTTTACCAGATAAAATTAATAAAAATTAAGAATACATCAAGAATAGGAAGCATATGAAAACCAAAACACAAATTGATGCCAAACCTTTACCCATGCTAAATTGGTAATTGCAAAGAACTTTTCAAATCACAGCTCAAGCAGTTGATGGTGAATAATTCCATCAAGCATAATAAATTAAAACAGGTAATTGAATATTAGTTGATGGTAAATACATTGTATATTCTAAGATTTATAAGACATAAAAGATAATGACTGGAACAGAATGGTTGACAAGTGATGTCATCGTCTAAATCAAAATTTTACAAATAAATTTTATACTAGTATAAAATCTGTTTTACAAAATAAAGCAAAAGTGTTTATTGTTTAGGCCTCATCTGAATGAAACACACGAGGCTAAGTCTACCAAGTCAAAATCCTTTTCTATCATGAAGGTCAATCTATGGTCAATCAAAGGCTTTAATAACGAGATCCTAACAAACATTATTATCTCAGGAATTTAAAAAAGAAAAAAAATTGATCACCGCCAAATAAGCTTTATCCTGCTTGAGAATCAGCATCATATGGACCAGAACTCTTATGTTTATATGCACCCTTACATAAGCAGAATCAGCACCTTGTAAATTATGTTAATATCATTAGGGAACATTCCTTTGTATACATTGCAGCCAAACTTATATTTATTTATCCAAATCTAGAGCTTGCCCATGTATGACATAGACAACTAGAACATGCACTTGTTTTCACACTCTGGAGAAGGAAGGCAACTGGAAGAAGGTTAAATAATTTCTTTCATAAATCTTAAAAGGCCGCGGTAGATCTTTTATTTGTGTGGAAAAATGTCTAAACTAGCGACACTCTTGATGTATGAATAAGCACTGCCACTATAAAAAAATTTCACACACAGGCAAATAAACATCCCAAAACAACCCAGGTGCTGATAGGCTTTTTTGTTCATTTGCTGACCACAAGTTCTCTGCTAGTCCTTCAAATATAGGGTGCAAAAACATTGTCAGCATAAGGAATCTGACTATCAGAAGAGTTAAGTAGAACTTTACAAATCATTATGCAGGATAAGAAGCAATAAAACTTACAATAGTTGGCCTCTTAAGCAGACCACCCTTTACTCTCTGGCGCAAATCTTCACATTCTTCCTGCAGCCAATCCAATCAAGCTGAGAAAGCTAACAAACGATATCCACACTTTAATCACCATTCATTCATTTATTTTTATTTTTTTGCTTTTTAGCGATGCTAAGACTAAAACCAAAGACAAAACACAGTTATGGATTTAGACATCCAATTTTAATAAATTCGTCTCTCATCCAAATCATCAAAAAGTGAAAATCAGTTTTGCCTAGAAGTTTTTTTGTCTGGTAACATATTAGACATGACCAAAAGTAATTGATTGAATGCATTTAAATTTACAGGCCAAGACATTTTGTTTCATGTTTAAAAAATTAGATCAATCTTGTCAAACTTTTACCAGAGTGAATGGCTGGTTCCATGGCCAATTGATAGTTAGGCAAGCAGCACCTATGAATTATTAGGAAAAAGAGAACAAATTAACTGGCTATCACTGAAGGAAGATTTTCTAAGAGAATTGACCTATTCGATCAAATTTATCTGCTAACTGATATAAATGCTGAGAGTGTTCTAATGCAGAACAAGCTCTCAATTGCTGATACATGTTTCAAATACCTAAGTTTCCTAATACCAAAACAAGTTGTCTGGCATTAAAACAAGCACGATCATCAGCATATTTGTTTCTATTTATGAACAATGTCCAATTATTCACATATAACGGTATATAATAGCAGTAAAAAGATTCAAAATGCATCCTGGTTTTTTTTTGCTCCATGAAAATGCAAAAATTTCACAAGATGAAGAAAAAAAAGTAATTCAAGTTGGATAATTTCCATCACATGCAAATAGGCGCATGTTCAGTCTAACCATGAATATGTGAAATTAATGTCTCAATCTAACTAAATAAATGCATTTAAGAGGTTATATTAGTGGTGAATCAGAAACTAACAGTACAGGGGCATAGGACAAGCATTTTTTCAAGCAAACCTTGAATTTTAAAAGCGCACTTAGCATTAAAGGTCACAAAGTCAGAATAACCATTGGATTTTGGGTTAACAAATCAATGCCTATTCAATAAACTGAAAATAGAATAGCTACAGCACCATATATGCTGATTACCACAGAGAAATTATCATCTGAAAGAGTGGAGATTTGAATATCTTTTACAAAATTTGAAACTTGAAGAAGTATTTCTGTACCCGTGTCATCACTTCCGGATACCTGTTTTGTGCCTAGACAATGAAACCATTAGATGTCAACTATCTAAGATAATAGAAGAATTATGGGCTTACTAACACAACAATCTGTCACAATCAATGCAAATGCAAACAGAAATAAAGCACACATAAATAGGTTGGGATTAGACGCTTGCACAGGACTTTTTATAATGGGGAACAATAAGAATATGGAAGGATGGGAGGATTTGTTCATCAATGGCATAATTACTATTAATAAAAAAGGTACAACAATAAAGGTCAATAAGTACTAACGGGGATTAGATTAAATTTTGGTAAAAGCAGTAATGATTTGTGTGTTAAAATTGACTTTCTCATTATCAGAATTGTTAACCTTCTAATAAAACAATTTTTTTTCCAGTCAAAGAGGCATAGACAGTATCATGTTTTTTCTTATGCATATGGTGATGGCAAGAAAAGGAAGTCTTATGGATATGCTGTCTTGCAAAGTTTTCAAGTCATCAAAGCCAAATTTAAATTTCAAGCCCTGACATTTAAAGCATTACCAAAAATAGTCACTGAATAGCCCATACTGCTCAAGATATTAGCTAATAATAAATGCAACTATTAATTACCACTCTTAACATTAAATAGTACTACCATAAGGGTTCCAAGAATCTGTACGCTAAAACATTGAAAGCTCTGAAAAGCTGAAAAGAATCTGAAGCATGAACAGTATTGCACGTATCCAGGTAAGCTTATATTTGTCAATGGTTTTATTCGTTACTTCACATCCTTCAATGCACTGATTCTATGGTTTTGACAATCCCGCCCTCCCTAGACTTACTGAATAAATTGTATCATTAAACTAATCACAAGCTACGGCATTATAGCAACACTTAGTAAAAAGAAATGGACTGAAATACTGATTTATAGATCAGATTTACAGTCTCCATGCATCAGACAACATTAAAACCCAGAAAAGAGTGATATCAAAACAAATAATTACAATGTAGCATAAAATTACCTCTAACTTGCAGAAGTTGGTGAGAGTTTTTCTGGAGGTAATCATTCCGGTCTGATTTGATCCTTATGAAACTTCCTACTACTTTTTGTTCAAAGGTTTCAGGATCCTTGAGGAGATCCTGAACCAAACTCCTTTTTAAGTAGACAAGCTTTATGTTATCTGGAATCACAGCACCAAAACAGCTTTTTGGAGTTTTGAGAACTTTTCTCTTCAGAGGAGGCTTTCTACTTTTTCGTTTTTCATTGCTGGTTAGATTATTCTCCTCCTCAGAACTATATAATTCATCATCATCTGATTCGAAATGATTCTCAGCATAGTGCTCTTCCAATAGCTCATAAATTCTAATTCGGCTAATAGATTTCTTCCCAAAAAGATAATACAGTCCCTCATCACAAACAACCTTCTTCTTCTTCACTGAGTCAAGGAGATTCTTCTCCTTAACATACTTATTTATCACGTCAGCAGCATCATGCCGCGAGATCAGTTCGGTGGTGTCTTTACCAATTGATTGAAGAAATTCAATAAGCTGTTTCGATCCCCAACCAACAAATTCCATTTTCTTTGACCTGGCCTTCCTTTTCGAACCACTTACCAGAGGAGGACATATCTGTTCATCATTATGCTCCTCTCCCCAACAAAAGGACTCCCCTTCCATCTTCCCACCCATATCAACAAATCAAATTTCACTAACAACGGTATACATGTAACTTTAAAATCTTCAATTCAGCCTACACAAATGAACCATTTCCAGCAAAAGATGAGGAGTCAGCAACTGCCAAGATATGGAACTGCATTCAAAATTTAAAAAAATGAAAAGAAAACTTAGAAAGGCGTGAATATTATAATCAAATTCCATATTCATAAGTCATTAATGATATCGAATAAAATTAACAACTAAATTTTAATACCGAAAACAAAATTTTTTAAAAAATACGTATATATGAATCGCATTGTTTTGAGTTGAAAGTCAAATTACCGGAACCAAAAAACCCTTCCTCAGAGTTGTTGTGAACTGGAATTGAGCATGATGGTAGCAGTAAAGTCTGAGCTGAAAGGCTAGCTAACTACATTTGCAACGAGAGCGAGGGAGTGACGAGGAGATAACTGCGAGAGCGTTACCGAGTGGTTGTTTCTGTTTTTTTTCCCAAAAAATTGGGTGTTTTTTTTTAGAAATGGCGTAATTTTGGGGTCATTGTATATTTATAGCTCAACTAAACACGATCATATATTTAGGTCAAATTTCCACTTTCATGACCATTTTATGCCCATTTCTTTTGTCTTTGTCATATTTGCCCTTATTTTTTCTTTTCCCTCTGACCGGCATAGTTACTCTTTGCTTTCAAAAATAAAAAAAGCCCGTTAATCATTTGCAGTCAAATTCGTAGTTTGAGGTTTGTAATTGACGGAAGATCGAACGGCGGCTAAAAAACTTTCAAGCGACAACATCATCACCGAGTTCATCAATGAAATTCGTAGTTTGAGGTTTCTCGACCATTTCATCACTTATTCGATGAAATACGTCAAAATAATTGGAATTTAAGTTATTTTCTCACTTGAAATTTGTGTTTTCTTACTGTTTTGCAATATTTTCATTTTTTTTTCATATTCTACAATGAATTACAGTAAAAAAAAATGCTAGATACAAGGACATCAATAAATTAGTGTTTGCAAGGAATGTAAGAATTTATTTTATATTATTTTAATTTTTAACATATAACTACAATCATTTATATTTTTTTTGACAAATAATTATTTATCGAGCTTTTTCTGCTACAAGAACTGATCTTTAAAGAGTGTATTAACAAACGTTATGCAAATCAAAATAGTATAGAAAAATTATGAAAGGTAATTTGATATTTCTTTATGCACCTCAATAGATATTTTTATACTTATTTTTAGTGACGACTAAAGAGATAAGATATAATACTATATATGTTATAGTTTGTAAGCTGACACACTATACGTACTTTCTAACAGATGGTGAACTGGTTCGCACATAACTAAAGCCATAGTGTGTGCGTGTAGACGAACTTTTCAAGATAATCGAGATCATGTAAATAAAGATAAAGACACATTTTCTTCGCTAAGAAGAGTTATTTCATGCTAAAATTGCCTTGATTAAACAGGATATTGTACGAGAAGTACTGCATTATGGACTAAAATGCATGGGTATTTCAAGACATTCATGGTATAGGCTCAACCTCCAATGTGTACTTGTTTAATTTTTTTGGTATATTTGCAATTAAAAACTGTATTGAAACTCATGCTCTCATGTCTAAACTATAGGATGGTCTAAATATAGAGAATGATAACCTCTCAAACGTTGCAGTAGTTGCTTCAGAGCACGCTCAATCAAAGCCCATTGTGCCACAATATATTAATGCTTGCTTACACTTGTTATAGATCAACATAAGTAGCCTACAGTTATATCGCAACGATAAACTTTGATCTGACACATATGCATAAGTGTTTTTATGTAATTATTATGAAATTTTAATTTGCTAGTTTTTGAATAAAGTTAAAATGAACATTTTGCAAGAATATTTTAGAGAGATATGGTAGAGGATAGAACATAACGAGGTATGCCTAAAGAATATCACGTGAGGTTTGGAGGTTCATCAATAGGTGATGGGTGAGATAATGCCATCGGCAGACACAGCGAAAGGTTCGAAGCCATGGTTTAAGGTGGATGTCATCTAGTTTTCAGTGAATATGGATCAGAATTGGATTGTAGCAATAATAGATCTATTGAGGTGCCAAATTAATGTTTGCAATTCATTATTTGTATCATTGACTCGAGATGATTTCATCTTGTCTTATATTTAGCGTGTATCCCTGTTATTATCTCTATTGCACAAGACCAATTTTTATTCATATAGACTAGAGTTGTTCGATGACATATCATTATTTTTGAATTTATTTTTTTTAAATTAAAAAGAAATACTTTTTAAAAAAAATTAATTTAAACTTAATTACATTGAAGATAAATATTAATAAATTTACTAACAAATTTGCAATTCATTATTTATATTATTAACTCGAGATGATTTCATCTTGTCTTATATTTAGCGTGTATCCCTGTTATTATCTCTATTGCACAAGACCAATTTTTATTCATATAGACTAGAGTTGTTCGATGACAGATCATTATTTCATGTATCATTTGAATTTATTTATTTTTAAGTTGAAAAGAAATACTTGTTTAAAAAATTAATTTAAAGTTAATTATATTGAAGATAAATATTAATACATTTACTAACAAATAATGTTTATTAATACATTTATTAACAAATACAGGGTTATAAATAATGTTCATTAATACATACACATAAACAAAAAATCAACACAACTCATAATTCATAATAAAAATAAAATGTTGCTCTAACTTGGACGTTGGGGCACTGAGTTTTTGCAAGTTTATTTGTAACGACAATACTAATTACATCAAGAACACTTTTGTCGTGTCATATCCTCACTCACATAAGGTTTACATTGAACCCTATGTCTATTGAACTTGAAACATTGGATAGAAAGGAGCCCAAAGACATCTCGTATTTCACCTGGAACAATCTAGTTTGTATGATATCCAATGAAGTAGATTGGATCTGAATATGCAACAAAAGTGCATTCGTAGTATAATAACACACTACAAGTGTATGTGCACACAATAGTTGGCGTAAATTAATTTTTTTACATATGCATTCAGTAATTGATCTAAATTTTAAAAAATGGTGTTCTCCCTCAATAGTTTCTATTTGTCTTGACAAATTTTAACGAGAAAAAAATTCTTCAATAAATTTTTTTGTTGAATAAGCTTCTTTCCCGATCAATTTTGTTATGAAACACATTAGTAAAATGATTTCATTGAGATCTCGATAAATTTGGGAGATTTCAATGAAAAATATCGAGATTATTACAAATTATACGGCTAGTTCACCAAATGAATTGAGAATGAATATGCAATAAATAATTTAATTACCTTGACTGAGTCCACTGGACCAATCTTTACACATTCCTCTTCAACATCTGCCTCCAGCTCTGAACATAAATTTTCATCAGCCTATCAACATAAAGAACATGTCAAATCAAAGGTTACATAAGAAAATCATCTAATGCAAACAAACAAATTAATGAGGAACTTGTATGTTTTATGCTGGAAAACAAGATGCAACTCTCTCGCATGAATCATTGAAATTATACAGAAGATATCATTGGTTTCCATCTCTGAAGGATAAAAAAGAGAAATTGATTCTGATATGCTCTCATAGCATACTAGTTCATAGACTAACATAATTCTACTAGATTGGCCTTGTCAAAGTAATGAAACATCTCATAAAGTAATAAAACCATTTAAGCCCCCCCCCAAAGCTTTTGGTTGATTATAATTATGATCGTTTGAGAAAACATGCACAAATATTGTAATTCCACACATTTAAATGATATCTCAGCAACTCCATCAAGACACTGCCACATAGATCCCTCTTTGTCGTGTGATGTTTATGCAAGTTCATAGAAGTGGAATCCATTGAATATGTCCAAAAAGGGTAAAATAGGTGTTAAAGAAAGATCGTCATACATGTTTATGACGTGTCCATCAGAGACTAAACATTTACAAGGAGAATTGTCAAACAAATCAGAGAGTTCTGGTCTTACCCTCATCTCAGCAAGAGTGAACATAAGACGAAGAAAAGAAGTAGCCGGAATTGTCACCTTTGCACCATCTTGACCACCTGGCCATTTAGAGGGAAATGAGATGCTGTAATGCATGATAAAAAAGCAACCAACACTTAAATTTGATACTAAAACCTCAAGAAAAGCTAAATGTTAGAAAACACAATTAGAGAAACAATAGCTGAGATGAGAATAATAGTATAGCATGATATATTCAAGATCTCAGTCGCATACAATTCAGAGACAGGTTATACTTTTGTGTACCATAATTGTTTTGCCGATAAGAATACCAACTTTAATCCTGATGCATGTGCAGAGGGTGCATGTCCATATCATCAATTTGGGGAAAAAAAAACTATAGACAGATCATGCACAAAACAATTGGAAAAACAAAGATATCAGGGAATGCTGCTTAAAAATAGATAGATTGAAATTAACATCTCTACATCATATGAAAATATGTAACAACCCTCAACTTCAGCTCCCATTTATCTATGAAAGGGCAAAAAATAGACATATCAAAGTACAATATCTGCTAAACCAAAGTAATATTACATAATTAGAACCTAGAAAATGACATTATAAACCAAAATAAATTGCTGCATATTGCTTAGCAAACTGCAATCTAATGTACACAGGTGATAATGATCCTAGTAAAATTGAACCACACACTGTCAAAAGGTCAAAATCCAGAATCATCGAATCTACACAGTAACTCAAGATGCAACAGTATGTCCACTATTAGAGTCACAGTGATAGGAAAAATTGATGATAATGATGAGACAGTAAAAGTGACTTACTTCCTCAACAGTGACGTCATCTGGCAACCCAGTTACATAAACATGGTATTGACTTTTAACTCAAACCAAGTGTCTGGAGGTTTATTAGCTTCCTGTGAAATTGTGCAGAGCTGATCATAAAATTATAATGTAAATACAGCTGCATCATCTCTACTTGGACAACATGAACACAATATGAACGCTTATAAAACCACTTGGACACTTTCCTATGTTGTAGCTTTTAAGCTACACCATTATACTCCAGTTTACTCAATGAAAAGCTCCCAGTAGATAATTACTCGTGAGAAAATGAGCAAGTTCATCATTGAATAAAAAATGCATGGAGCAACTTATTTGCACTACTTATCTTACAAACGCAAGTAAGACACTCTTGCACCAGAAAAAATGTGAGTACTGTTGATGATACCATAAAAAAATGAAGATGATGCTTAAGAACAGAAGGTAACAATAAAAATGAGTTGCCTTCAAGGAATAAAGGGAAAATGGTGGAAACCTTTATTTCTGCTGGCTTGTCTGGCAGTTTTCTCTTGCCATTAGGTTTTGCTTCCACTACCTTTCACTGATGGTCTTTCCCTCACAATTTCATCACTGACAGAGGCATTGATAACATTCACTGATGGAAAGATTTCCTCTTCTTCCAAGAAAGTCATCTCTTCTACCCCATTTTGCTCATTTCAACTTGATGTGTTTTCCTGTCACATGTAAAAAGCAGTCAATTATATAATCAAAACAAGAACATGTGACAAAATGGGGACAATTTCGAGAAATGAACATGAGCTACATACAATTCCAAAAGACAAGGAGCTGAGACTGCCCAAAAACTAATAATCCCCAAAACAGCTACATACAAAACAAAGTAAAGAAGTAGCAGATACATAATTTTTAACAATGAAAAAGAAGGGTGCATCTCTAAACTACAATGTCACAGTGCCATCTAAAATCTCTTATTCTCCTCAATCTCCCTGATAGAGATCCTTTCCAACATCTCAAGAAGTTTGCTATGATGAAGGCAATCCCTACCATTAAGATTTCTCTGGAAATGAAATCCAACAGACCAAGTGGAAGGAGAGGCAACCATCCATAACAGCAAATGGATAGCTCTGATCATTTGACAAATTGAAAAGTCTAGAAACTAGATAACAAAGCCGCATCACCAGTCCATTTATATTTCAATAGTTTATGGAAACAAAATTAACATACTAATGCAAAAATATAAGCACAAACCAGAGGAACCCATGCCTAAGACCCCTATCCCACTTGTATGTCGTACCATCATCATCGTGAATTCTTCCTTCCCACCTGGCAATGCTGGAACCACATTCTAATCATCACCAGCCTCCAAAAACCAGTAACATAGTTGGAAGAAGATGCATTTTTCAATTGTTCTGCCTCCATCTGATCCTGTCTAACCTCTCTCTGCCACTTCTCAAACTTATCATTAACATTTGAAGGCGCTATATAATACATCATGGGTTGCAAAACAATTTCCCATAATATAAAAATTCTTGCCAATGACAATTAGTTGAAAAGGAAAAAAGTGTTATTACCTCCCTTTTCATTGCTGGGAAAAGGTTGGTTTTGCAACCCTGTCTCTACAGCTTCCACCACCTCTTCCCTTACCCCCTCAACACCATCCTTGCAAGGTGCTGCATTTAACAACAAAGAGTAAATCACTACGTCACAGGAATGGAAATGTTTATCATAGAGTAAAAAACCTTGCAATAAAGAGGGAACTGTTTATTGGGATGAAATCACCGACAAACTAGAAAACGTTTTTTGACTTGCAAAAGAATGATTTGCTACTGGTTGAGAAATTCCAGACAACACTTGTGTGATTGAAGACAGTGGCTGTCATTCACTTCTTCCTGGAGAACAGACAAGCGTACTTTCTAACTAAGAGGTACCCATTTAAGAAATGCTCTGTCCAGGTGAAGAAAATAAGCAAAGTAGATGGTTCAACAGCTCGTTATAGGAATTGAACATGTTGCAGATGGAACAATAGTCGTGAATGCGTGATATTGGTAGAGCTGAAATTAAAGAAAGGAGAAATATTCACAGGTGAATTTGAGGTACGACAACTCAACAACTTAACAAATACTTAATATTGTCATTAATTAATCTAAAAAAATGCCGATTACTTTGTTTGACGGAAAGACAATAGCACAAATTGAAGACATTAATTCCATTGAGAAAAACTACACAGAAAACTCACCGCGCAGCTCTGAAATTGCATAGGGACCAACATGCTGCTGGTTTTCGTCAAGTATGGACCACTCTTTTTCACCAGCAGTCCCGTCACAACAATTTTCTGCAACTTTAAGCAAAAATAATTACCTGATTTCTTCAGCGTTTTTCGGTATAAAAATCATATATTTATTTCTTTATGATTTCAATTGACCTACAAAGAATCAAGACGTCTTTCTCTCCAGCGAATCAATCGATCAGAAACTTCAATACAAAATAAATACATATGACATGTTCAATACTAACTAGAAAGTAGTTCATTATCGATGCCGTTTAGAGACGACATCGTTAAAACTCCTTTCAATTCTCGATTTCTTTCTTCTCTGCGCTGCTACCTCCGGGAAATTCAAGGGACACTCGTGAACGGGACGTGGACCATTGGACTACGTGAATTGGGAACAAGTGTATGTTATGCCAGTTATAAGGGTAATTGGGATATTTTCATTTGCATCAATCGGCATAATTTGGTAAATTTTAAACTCGAATTTCATTCACAAAAAGATAGAAATGTGATTTAATTTATGTTCATGTAATACATATAGATAATAAATGTTATATTCCAAAACTTATAGTTAACCAGTGATTTTTTAAATTTTGGTATATTGTCAATAAAACTCTGAAGATCTCAGAAAAATTAAATACCAAAGATATTTTTAAATATTTTCAAAAATTGGCATATTCTCAAATATAAAATAAGTTACAAAAAAAATGGAAAAATGAGACGAGCAATTTATGAACTGCAAAAGAAAAAAAAATTCAAACATGTTTATTATTATTTTTCGTTAGTATATGATGTATTCCAATAAAAACAAGTGTATCATATGTTTGCAACTATGCATGAACCAATTATATATATATATATGTATATAATTTTATTGTCAATTGAATTTTAAATTTTATTAGAATTTTTGGAGGAGGATTTCGGTAGCAACTATCTATATAAAAACATAAAACCCGCTGCACATCTAGGTGCAGTAGGAAGTTCAACATTATAAGCCAGGTAATAATTATTAATTAAAGAAAACCCAAGATATGATCATCTCATGTCTGATGGTATGAAAAATCTTGCTCTAGGTGCAATTCTGTACCGATCACGTTTGCTTCATATATGTCTACTGCTTCATTATATGTATTATTTGATCATATGCAGAATAATAGGCCCAGTGGAGCTCATGTTTTTGTCAAGTTTGTATAAATATGCAATTTCTACTCGGGTGAAATTGAAGCAGAAGGCTGAATACCGAGAGAAACCCAATTTAAGCTTTATTTTGGAAGAAAGGAACAAAAGATTACAAACAAATAACATGCAGGTCTGATGCTTACATTGATTTTCGCAGACCAGAGGTAAGTTTAGGCTTCCATCAATACTTTTGAATTTTCAATTCCCTCCTCTTCCAGCTCCTTTACTGATCTTACAAGAGCCTGCATACTCCCATTGGGATGTAAACTTTTTGACTTCATCTCCTCTAAAAGTTTCTCTGCTGCTCTCCAATCTACGGCCTTTAAACAGAGAGACTGGATCAGCTTATTGTACTCATCTCTGCTAGGTTGGACTCCGACGTCCTTCATTTCGTTCAGTAACTTCAAAGCATTGTCAAACTCTTCGAGTTTGCAATAACCACGTATCAGAGTATGGTAAGTCACTGAGCTCAGCCTAGAATGATTCTGTTTCGCTTCATACAAGATTTTACAAGCCTCCTCCATCTGACCACAATTTGCGTAACCACTCATAACAACCGTGTAAGTGTACACATCTGGTTTTAATCCCCTATTTTTCATCAGCTTCATCATCTCTATTGCCTGTTTCATGTCTCCAGTCTTAGAATAGCCACTGATAACAGAATTGAACACTGCATTGCCTGGGGGTGGGCCCACAGAAATCATCTTATAAAGCAATCTTCTTGCCCCATCAACATTTTTCATCCTGCATAGACTGCCAATAACGGATGAAAATGGCTTAATAGCATATTTCCGTGATTCACCTGAGAAATCATCCAACATGTCCAAAGCTAATTTCACAGTTCCATCCTTCTGACAAAGTGAATTGATCAGAAAATTAACAGCAGACTGTGGTGGGTACTTGTTTTTCTCCTTAGCCCATGTATAAACCAAATGAGCTTCCTTTGCCTTACCCCCTTTAGAAAACCAAGAAATGATCTTACCTACTTGCTCACTAAGAGGCAAGCTTTCTGTTTCCATCATTTTCTCCCATACAGACCAAGCCCAATCAAAAAGTGAGCGCCTACAAAGGGCTTCAATAGTAAGATAATATGTCTCCCGATTCTCTACACAACCATAATCTCCAAACTTGTTAAACACCTCTAAAGGGGCTTTTCCTTTTCCCAACTTAGAAAATAAAGCTATCAACTCATTTAGAATCTCCCCGGTCAACACACCATTCTCCTTCTCACCAATCTCCTGAACCAAATCCCACAAAGCATACACATCTTTATTTCTAGTTCTGCTACATACAGCTCTCACAAGTACATCAACAACGCCTGTGGTAATCTTATATTCAGGATGCTTCATAACCCACTTCAAAAACCTGATTAAATTTTCACCCAAAATCAGTGGGGTTTCAAGTACTTTCAGCACAAACTCTTCATGTACGCTCAAATCAATACTATCAAGCGTTGACTCCAACGAAACGTCAACACTACTCTGCAAAAGTGACAACACATTCTCTAACTTCTCCAAATCGATCTCATAAACCTGCCTCTCTTTTTCGCCTTCTCCAGGGACAAAATTATTCCCCTGGATATCACCATACTCACTAAAAGCCACTGAATTCTCCATCCGAATGTTAATTTTTTCACCTAAACTGTCGTCATATCCAATAGCATTGACAGAATCATCAATCTGCTTATTTTCAGTTTCACCGGAGCCAAGTGAAGAGAGCTGTGTTTGAGGAGAAAATGAGCTCTCATCATTTGGGTTTGCTGCAGATGAGTGTGAAAACATCCTAGGATTTCGATAAACCAAAGGTTTTGATAAAGGATGATTTATAGTTGAGCCAATAGATTGAGCGGATTGTACCTTGGGGTTTTCGCGAACTACAACAAAGTTTCGTGCCACCTGGAAGGGCCTTGCTGATATCGATCTCCACATCTCTACGCTCTTTGCGATTTCCTCTTTGAACTCGCGGTAAGAAAGTCGGTTTCTTTTCTGCTAAACCCTAATCGGCGCCTTCTGCTTCAGTTCCAAGTGATGTTGCCAATCCACCTTCTGGACCGACCTTCATCAGACCTAAATTTAATTACGGTCTTCTCCAAAAGGTTTTCATAGTTATGGCCCAAAAAACAAAATTTTTACCACAATACCCCTGCACCACATTGCTTCAATGCTTCAACCTATCCCCTCAATTCCAACAGTCCCTGGAACTACAAAACACAAAAAACGATGGGCAGCCAATTTTGTGCTTTGGTTCTTATGGGATGCCGACCAACATTGTGTACGATGAGACTATAGTCCCAAAAACACGAAAATTGAGGTTTATTTGCTTTACCATCATTTAAATTTTTATACCTCGAGAGTTAAAAATTTAGGAAACAAAAATGCCTGATCCATATTGCAATTTGATCAAGTTTTTTTTTGATATATATGATTAAAATTTAGATTGGGATTCAAAATATTTTATTAAATTTTTTTTAGATTGTATATCGACCTCGAGAATTAAATTTTTGGATTGGCATTAGGGTT